>JAZEWT010000024.1:2276570-2289144 GCA_036362905.1 Mordacia mordax | reverse complement strand
CCACGGCCTTGTACAGGATTAAGCGGTTCCAGATACTGACTGACTGAGAAAATATTTTTACATTTAGTTTTCGTCAAACTGCACAATGTAAAGTTAATTATCCAATTCCTGTTATTCATTCTCTCTGGCCCTATTTGAAATGAAGAAAGAACATTGTACAAAATCAATGAAGTCCATTTTTGGGTCAGGTCACGTACATTTTTTTATAAAATAGTGTCGTTTAACCCTGCACCACCCGACACGGCCAATCAGAAAGGCGTTTTCTGTTCAACGTGACAAGCCCTTACTGATTGGCCGCGTCGGGTGGTGGAGGGTTAAACGACACCATTTTATATTTTTTTACGTGACCTGCCCCAAAATGGATTTCATTGATAATATTGGTCACGAAAGCCTTTGAATTAAATTTGCACAAAATGTCACCTATTATATATATATATATATTCCTTTTAAGAACACAGTATGATTGGAAAATAATTGAGGTTATTTTCATGATTATTCTTGTATGTCACTGCCAACATAGCATGACCAGAATCGGTAGTCTACATGTGCACAGAGCTGTTCAGAGACATAGCTTGACCTTTTGTGACCATGGTGCCATCCAATGCCCACCGCCACGACACCAGCTGCTGAGACACTGGCCACCACTCCATAAAAAAAAATCGGTCAACTGATTATTTCGTTTCCATCAGCTCCCAACATTTCCAACATGCTGAATTACAATGCTATAGTTGCCATCATCATTATCAATACCCGCTTAATGTTGTACAGGGTCGCGGAGAGGGGGGGGGGGGCTTACTCTATCCCGACAGACAGAGGGTGCAAGACGCAGCTCTACCAAGGATGTGACGCCAGTACATCACAGGGCATACTTTTTTGAGGGATGGGGGGGAATTTACTCAACAGGTCAATTAACCGAGGCAGAAACGTGTCTTTGGACGGTAGAAGGAAATCGGAGTACCTGGCGAAAACCTACGCAGACACGGGGAGAGAACACGCAAACTCGACACAGAAAGGCACCCGAGCCGGGAACTAAACCCGGGACTTCTGCTTGTCGTTTAAGCTTTTTTTTAGCTTGGTTACCATGCTACGTGTCACCACCCTCGGGTGCCTGACACGCCACGAGCACACTTTGTTAAGCAATATTTCCGCCGTGTGCGTTTGTGTGGCTTCTTTTTCCGTAACGATAACAATTCACATCCCCATATCGCATTTGTGTCTTTTATTTTCGCTGTCATATCACTTCCCAATATTGTCTTGCTATCTCAAATTGTCATCCATTCGGTAGGTCAATCGTATGTTTGATATCTCATTGCATCTAAGCAGAGCCCAGGAAAACCCTACACATTATTTATTCCTGTAGTGAAACGTCCTTGGCGAATTTACATTTTTTTTTATCAAAGTCATAAAGTCACAGATTTTCCCTGCTGAACTGAGACTGGGACACTCCATCTGTGTTGCAGGCGCTAAGCCAGCAGAGTAGAGTTACTAATGAATATGAACTATCGGAGTGGCGCAGTGCGGTTTCCTCGAGAGAAGGGCATTAAGGGCTCTTTATCATCCACTTTAATAAGGAAGAAACCGCGGTGATGTCCCACACCATTAGTGGTGAAAGTCGGATTAAAGCACCCCAACAAAACTCACTACAATAATCATTCGACTGTCCACAATCGCACACTGCGGTGCAAAAATTCTGTGAACTTCATCGCGTTCCTTAACATTCCACATATAAATCATGCAGTGTTTAACATGCAAAAAAAAAACTGTGTTCCACTCTGGCCCATACGTGTGCGTTATCTAATATGCGCGCAGTTGTTAAGGCTTCCTATTACTGGTCACGATTGACGTGCCTGCCCCAACCCACTTCACTTCGGCGAGGCCACGCTTCCCACAGGAGTCAATTTATCGCATCTCAACGACCTCTTCAAAGAAGGAAATGAAAAATTACCGTAGGAACTGAAGTCACTTCATGAAAAATCTTTATTTCATCCCGTATGGGCCGCATTAACTGCGATGGCCCTGAGACAAATACAGTTTAAGAAAAATCTACCTCCCCTATTTGGTCTATGTTTAAAACCCCTACACCTTTAAACGTGTTATTTCTGTCTAGATTACTCCACGGATATTTTACAAACGACTATAAAAAATGCTTTTAATATAAAATAATATTAAAATCATCATCTGCCATAGGGCACTTACGCTTAATTAGTCGATATTTTATTTGTCACCTAATGTAACATGTACACCAGCACTTCATTTAATATATCGTTCAAGCAAGTGTACAATAATACATCTATGCATTCTGGATTCATTGTTCATAATCTGTAAGTAAATTATGGTAATTCATGGTCATTATTAATACGGCCAACAGCTGCTTGTTGATTTTTCCGCACATTATGAAGCAGTAGGATTTAGCTGATAAAGTGCCAGGATTCTGTCTGCTCACCGGCGAGCCTTGCTAAACACACTAATGACAACATAAAAAAAATAACCATAAAGCTGAGTCCTCTGAAAAGCAGAAAAAAATCCATGCTCTTAAACCTACGTTTGACCTTGCAAAACACTGTCAATCATTTCAATAGCAGCCCGAGCCAAATTTGACGTAAGTTGTCCAGTGAAAAATCCATGGGCTGATAACAGTTATTTTCTCATCGGGCCATCGTTGCCACCTGTGAATACGTGTATTAATGTGCACTCCATGCCTGTTCAATAGTCCTAGCCCTCCAGCCTGCATCTGATGCATGCACGCCGTTAGACATGCAGCTCTTTGTTTCAAGGTCACGGTTGGATTACAGCGGCAGGGTCTAGGCCAATCCTAAGAGGACATTTATCGCAAACTCGTGCATTTAATCACGCGGGCAGTTTTTAAAATCATTTGCCGTTTAAATCACGCGTCGCTTCGAAGGGGGGAAATGAGTTACGTCTGGAACTGCGAGCTTCGTCTTTTAAAGTATGATACGTGCTTTCGCACACACGACGGTGAGGTCAGAAGTGAGGCCACAGTCGGGTTTATGAAGTCATTGCTGCCCTGTTTCTCGTTTACATATCTTACAGTGCGCGTGTGGCCATCGAAGACTCGAAGCTTCCGCAAACTTCTTTAAATATAGACTCAATTAGCGGTTCATTAACACGGCCCAAGGGTTGCATGGCGGCACGGTGACGCAAGGAGTAGGGCTGTCGCCGCACAGTAAGAAGGAACCGAGTTCGATTCTCGGCTCGGGTGCCTTTCTGTGTGGACTTTGCGTGTTCTCCCCGTGTCTGCGTGGGTTTTCGCAGGGTACTCCGATTTCTTCCTACCGTTCAAAGACACGCTGTTGCCTAGGTTCATTAGTCTAATGAATAAATTGCCCCCAGTGCTCTGCGATGAACTGCCATCACATCCTTGGTATGGCGTGGCAATTCGCCCTCGGTCTGGCCCCCCGTAATTAACATAACCAGTTACCAATTCAACATTTTAAAGGGGTCTCTGTTAAACCAATTGTTTGTTGACACACTGTGTTGGAAATATCACAATTGTTCTCTTGTACTTTTATCCGCTCGCGCATGTTATACGTTATCCGTGGAAATTACGCTCATCTCATCTCATTGTCAGAAACCGCTTAGTCCTGTACAGGGTCGCGGTGAGCCGGAGCCTATCCCGGCAGACACAGGGTGCAAGGCATGGATACACCAACGATGGGACGCCAGTCCACACCGGGCACTGCGGGCAATTTAGTCTGCAAGCCAATTAACCGATGCAGCAGCATGTTTCTTGGACTGTGGGAGGAAACCGGAGTGCCCGGCGAAAACCCACGCGGACAAGGGGAGAGCATGCAAACTCCACACAGAAAGGCACCCGAGCCGAGATTCAAACCCGGGATCTTCTTGCTGTGAGGCGACAGCGCTATCCACGGCACCACCGTGCCACATGCTGGTATAAGAGACGAGAGCTACAAAGTTGCTCTTTTTCAAAGTATAGCAAAATCCTTCACAAGAACTATAAAACTATATTGATATCGACATTAGCATTTGTGAGCTGTGTGATACTTTTCGTAGCACTTTGGGGTAGTGTTCAGATATATATATATATATTTTTACACGTACAACTTTGTTGGATTGGAGGGGCAGATAAAAAGATGTAATATCTCCTGACTCAGTAGTCAACTGACTCCCTCAAACACCAGACTCACTGCTCTTTGTTAACGCACAAATCCTACAGCATGATTTCAGTTAACACCAGGCTTCACAGATTATTTCTACATGTGACCAAAAATCTATAAGTTAGTTATCAGCGACAGACTGATGTGTACATCTGGTAAAGACGCATACACCACTGCACATACTCTGTTCAGTCACCGGAATAATGATTTGTACTTGTTACACGCACAGTATGTGCACACTATCAGAGAGGGGATGACTCCAATGCATGATGAACCATAGACAAATGAGAAAGAAAGCCTATTGGCGAGCTGACGCTGATTTTCCAGGCTCTGCGATCTCCTATTCTCATTCTCATCTCATTATCTGAAACCGCTTAATCCTATATAGGGTCACGGTGAGCCGGAGCCTATCCCGGAAACACAGGGCGTAAGGCAGGAATACACCCGACGACGGGACGCCGGTCCATCGCCGGGCATTGCGGGACAATTTTAGTCTGCGAGCCAATCAACCTATCCAGGAGCATGCTTTTGGACTGTGGGAGGAAACCGGAGTACCCGGCGAAAACCCACGCGGACACGGGGAGAGCATGCAAACTCCACACAGAAAGGCACCCGAGCCGAGAGACTCGAACCCGGGACCTTCTTGCTGTGAGGCGTCAGCGCTAACCACTGCGCCACCGTGCCGCCCTGTTCATTAAGATGTTTTCCACCAATGAACGAGTGTTTATATATGGGACGGAATGGAAGCACACGGAGAAATCCACGTGTGCGAGAGGACAACACTCTATCCCATACCGATGGCGCTGTGCAGTCCACATTTTGTCGAATTGCTTTTTATGTCTCGGAAAGGCGAGGTATGGCACCGTAAAGTACCACGGGAAAGGAGTCTCCCATAATTTCGGTGAGCCACCGACCCTGCCTACTTACACAGCACTGAATTACAGGTGTGAGCCTACACCGCACAGTACTGAATTACAGGTGTGAGAACACACCGCACAGTACTGAATTACAGGTGTGAGCCTACACCGCACAGTACTGAATTACAGGTGTGAGTCCACACCGCACAGTACTGAATTACAGGTGTGAGTCCACACCGCACAGTACTGAATTACAGGTGTGAGCCTACACCGCACAGTACTGAATTACAGACCTGAGAACACACCGCACAGTACACACAAATGGCATTTACCTTCTCAGATGCAACTGCTGAAAGTCCTCATAAGCAGTGACAATTTCACGTCGAATTTCCAAGGGTTGTGTTTCCTGAACGCGTAAGTGACATCAATGGGTTGTTGTGAAATGCATCGGTTCAAGAAAAATTTAAATGCTGAGCTTTCATTCATCAAGCCATGGAAACCTACGTCAGTACATCATTCACTTGTTCAAATTATTCAGTGCGTCACCTATCAGGTGGTTTATAAAGCCCACAATTTACTTGTGGTAGTGCTTTCACTTTAAGCCACTAAGAAGTCAACTGAAACGCATAATGCGGTTTTACTATGGACAGAATAAATTACTTTAATGCAATTTCATAGATTCCACTGGGACAACACAAGGCCTTATTCATTTCGTCTTCACATTTCTCAAGCCCACTTACCACACTAATAGCTGTTGTTCTGGTATTCCCCAGGTTATTTTCCCTTGATCGTACAATTACCTTCGTAAGTAAACGTTAGGGTAATGAAGACTATTGATCTCAGCTCATGCTCCGATGGGCGAAGTGCCAATGAGTGATTGAGACGAGAACAAACCGCGGCTTGTGACACGTGCTCAAGGACAGAAGGGAAGGAAGCTGTATAATAATAATAATTGAATTTCTAAAGCGCTTTTCACTCGAGGGTCACAAAGCGATGCACAGAGCTTTGGAGAGAACAGCATGTCAACAACATCAAAAGATATCAATTAAGGTAAACAATTACAATAAATCAATGAAGGACATCAAATAAAAAAAACATTATTCTTAAAACAAATAAAGGAAGAAGTGTTCCTGAACAGGCAGAGGTCAACAGCGTACCATCATCCAAGCACACAGCAGTGAGCAGCATCAACAGTCCTAGTCAGAGGACTTCAAGGCCTTGCAGAACGAGTGAGTCTTGAGACGAGATTTGAAGATGCCCAGGGACTCAGCGACCGAATTTCCAATGGAAGGGACTTACAGAGTCTGGGAGCAGTGCGCGAGAAGGTTGTCACCCATCGAACAAATGTGCGATCTGGGCACGTGTAGCAAGCCCGTCTTAGAGGATCGAAGTTGTGTTGAGGAAGGTGTCTGAAGTAGGTCACGGATGCTTGTCGGAGCTGCGCCAGCGAGAACCTTGTCGGTGAGAAGGAGAATCTTGAATTCAATCCTGTATCTAACCGGTAGCCAATGGAGAGACGCCAGTACTGGGGATATGTGATCATGGATTGAAGAGTGGGCGAGGACTCCAGTAGCACACGTTAGAAATGATTGATAAGCTTGGCGGAGATGCCAGAGAATAGTGCGTCATCATCAAATTGTATTTCTCTCGATGCATTGTTTAAAACATCTTTGTCTTTTTGAATGTAATTAGAATTGTGTCACTATGAAATAATGATTCAACCTAAAATAATGTTTGATCGTTCTGAAGTTACATTATAGAATATATAGTTAAAATTTACTATGAACGGTACACAGATGTAGTTTTTCACGGCTCGATGCATGATGCTTACCGAAGATGGTATTTTGAGATCGCCGTGTCGAGCGCTCCTCCTCTCTCCGTCGCTTTACTAGCAATCTCAATCTAGTGACGTAGTGAAGACTATAATAGTCATGAGACATCGCTATTGTGCTAGAGCAGTACATATAGACTTACTTAATTTTGACCCCGACAACAAAACTCAGCATTGTTGCTTTATAGCAAGAATCACCTGGGTTCGATTCCCAGCTCTGGTACCGATTTTCTTTGTTGCCTTTGTACGTTACCTTCCAGCATCCGTGTGGATTTTCACCGGGCACTCGAGTTTCCTCCCACCAAATTAATGTAGGTTTCTCCCACCAGCGTTAAAAGATATGCTGCTACTGCTGTTCATTGGCCTGCTGGCTAAACTGTGGTGCCCTGCGTCTCATCTTTGGTACAGCCCTGCTTTGTGTGCTATGTCTGCCGGGATAGGCTCCAGCTTCTCCGTGACCCTTGGGAGGCTGAAGCGGGGGTTGCCGATTACGAATTAATCGCTTTTGGGATTTTTCCTGCAGGCAGAGGCCAAGAAGATAGCGGCCCGAGGCTGCTGAACAAACGTCGTGGAGCCATCAAGCAGGCCAAGCTGAAGGAAGTGCAGGGACACGCGTTCGTCACCACATTCTTCCCGCAGCCCACGTTCTGCTCCGTCTGCAAGGAGTTCGTCTGGTGTGTGCGGTCACAGCCATTCAGTGTGTCTACCGGTTAAGATTTAATCATAATGGTCATCATTACTACTGGTTTTGTGCCCACTTAATCCTGCTCAAAGTCACGGGGGGCTGCAGCCTGTCCCGACAGACACAGGGCTTGAAGCAAGGACACTGCCAGGACTGAACGCCAGAGTTCATCACACAGTACGGGAGGCAATTAAGTCAGCAGGCCAATTAACCGAGGCAGTATGTCTTTGGACCGTGAGAGGTAACAGAAATACCCAGCGAAAACCCAAGCGGATACGGGGAGAACGCTACAAATTGACAACAGAAATGCACCCGAGTCGGGAACAGAACTCAGATGTCCTGACCTTGAGGCGGCAGCGCTACTCACTGTGCCACCGTGCCCCCGCTGGTCAGGGACTGTGATAAATAATGATGCTTGTCGTTACCCAGTAGAGCCTCGCTGAGTATGACCAAATTCATTACCAGAATAGGGTTCCACTTGAAAACGTTGACTCTTTCCATCCCATCTGGTGTTAAATACCTCGTAAAAGAGTTGTGCAGTATTCATTACGGACCCAGTATCGTTCTCTGTAGTATTAACATTTCTCTCTTTAGTTTTTGTTATTACTCTGCTCACGCACCAGGGATCTTCCTTGTAAAATAGCCAGGCTCATAATCCGTGTAACAATTAAACAGCGAAAACTTTTTACGAGATTCCATTCTAAGGGTTAGGTAACGTAAAAAATGTTTGTCGTTAACCCTCCATAACCCGACAACAGCCAATCAGTAAAGTATGTCAGCGTTAACAAAGCGTGCCAATTCTTGACTATCTCAACACACCGATACGAGTTATAAGCGAACTCGTATCAAATAGGTACAGGTTGCCTGATAATGCTGATTGCAATTATCAGCGAAACGTCGTATTTCATTTATAAACGCTGTGAGTTTGCTCTTCAACACACCGTTGTGCTGACATAGTGAAGAATTGGCACGTTTTGTTAACGTTGGGATACTTTACTGACTGGCTGTTGTCGGGTGGTGGAGGGTTTATGACAAACATTTTTTACGTGACATAACCCAAAAAAATGGAATCCATGGTCACGAAAGCCTTCGAATTAAAGTTACCGTAAACTTTAATCAAATTAATTTACAGTGTGTGGCACTCGATTCACAGTGGGGAAATTCCCGAATTTAATCACAGAGGTTTACGCGCCCCATCATCCTCTTGGGGGACAATAAATGTGGTACCATATTTACACTTTCCGTGCAATGGGAACATGGATTTTACATTACTGGCTCAGGGCCTTGAGTGGTTATTAGTGTCACCAAATACTTAGTTTGAGCATGTTAACCCTTATTCACTTGGTGGAGTAAAATGTACATTCGTATGTCTATGCAGTGATTAGCAATGTTAACCTCTGCCGTGGAATGCAATGCTGTCACCTATTGACATGCCGTTCTCTCCATAGCTCTGTGCAGCGCTTTGTGACCCTCGGGTGAAAAGCGCTCCAGATGTGCAATTATTATTAATAAACACTGAGGAAGTCAACTCATGTGCAGGGGCACGATGGGGTACAACAAGACTGAGGGATGGCGTTTGCGTGCAGAGACTTGCATCGAGCAGTGGCTTTTGGAATGTAGCGATGTAGGTTTTCACGGCGCGATATTTGAGAATCGTTTTCCACAGGTGATCTTTCTTAATAACCGTGTCGAGTGTTCCCTCGCTCTCAATCGAAACTCCTGATGATGCCTCCAATGTGGGAGGTGAAACGTCGTGAAGGAGAGGGACATTGCTATTCCGAAAGAACAGCATTGACAAGCGAGTCTCACGTCTGAGATGATGATTATATTTTGTTTTTAGGGGACTGAACAAGCAAGGATTTCAGTGCCAAGGTAAATAGAATACTTTTTAAAAAGTTATTGTTAAATGTATAAAATGTAATATACATTTTGTCCATTAGTTATGCGTGCAGTGACTCTTTTTGAGTATAATTTAGATTCATTCAATATTTAAAACCTGCAAGAAACAATGCCTCTTTGTACAGAGTAACCCAGGCATAAATATTTCAAGTGCACGAGGTCTAAAATAAAAACCACCCCATTTAGTTGGACGTGAGTGATGCAGGCGTTAGGCTGGGTGATTTTTTTTTGTCTCAACGTCAAAGGCAATTTACAGCTCATTGATAATGAGTGAATTCATAACAGGATAAATGAATGGAACGAAACCAGCTATAATAGACTAACAACAGTGCTGGGAGCGATATGTGCAATGTATATGTAAATATGATGGCATATGCAGGTTTATATGAAATCAATAACCAAGACTTATTGCCGAGTATTAATCTTGGCTGAAAACCTCTTCCCCTTTGCTTCTGATTGACTGCTTCCCCAGTGGCAATGTGCAGCTCCGGTCTACTTCACTGTGACCTCTCCCCGTCATCGTCGTCCCATAACATTCTATAAATCCGATCACCTTCACCTCTTTCACAGTGTTGTATTCCACACTCCTGTACGTTTATACAATACACTGAATACATTGCAATGTACTACATAAATTACAATATAACACATACATTGCTATCGTATAATAGGTCTACTGCAATGCAATATAGCAACCTTTAAATACAACATCTATATAACAATGTATAAGATTGAAAAGGTTTTTACCATTTCTGGCCATTGTACAGTGGGTGTTAAGATCTTAAAACATCAAAATAGACACCTTTCAGAAAGTGTCCAGTTTGCAAAAGCCACACATACTTGTGGCAAAATTTGCAAAAAATTAGCTTTGATAGTATATGCATTGTCCTTCAAACTGATTGGCCTACACCAGACATAGCTTTCTTTTGAGCCTGATTGTCAGTGCTAACCAGATGTTGCCAAGAGACAGTCAGCTCAGAACAATGCAATATCAATGCTTTAGTAGCTCAGTTAGGGTTTGTGTTTAGACGAAGTCAGTTCAACCTCTAATTAGTCGATACCATTTATTTTTACGTCGATGCACAGGCAGACGAATAGGTGAGCTTGTTGCATAGCGTGCCTTTACGTTTCAGAAAAACAGATCTTGTGTTGCATTCAGATTCTAAAAGTGATCTTGTGTTGAAAAAGGTTGGAGGCCACACATACACGGAATATCAGTCTATTATTCATGGTGATTGACGTTACATAAGTGCTTCTCAAAGTCCAAGTCACACAATCTCTTTTGCGACGCCACTCGCTGGCAGCGGCGCGGTAGTCATATGTACGGGAGCGAGGTTGCAGACACGACACCGCACCGCTTCAATCGTAGCATCTGGCTACTACTTCAAACCTGTCACACAGTCCAGCATAGCAACCTAAACAGGTAGGCGCCGGGGCATCGGTGTCGATGAGAAATCGTAAACGATATTGAAGAGTCCCTGTGAATCAGCGGTGTGACCCTCCCTGCAGAATGCAACGCGTCGAGCCACAAGCGGTGCGTGGATAATGTCCTGGCGCGCTGCACGGGGTCTGCGGACACCAGCAGGCAGACCGAGGTGACAGCCGTCCGCGTTAAACGCACCTCAATCATCGCCCTCTTGTCACCGGCGCATCCGTGCCGCGCCACACAAAGGGCCTTTTGCGGCACGCATGGGTTTTCTATTTGTCAGGCCAAGTGTGAACCGAACCGCGTTGCGCCGGCCTCACGGGATATCTGAAACCAATGTTGGGAAGCTGCACGCAAGTTAAACGAAAATACCTTGACAAGCTTGAGAACTGTATGAGTAACAGTTAATGGTGGTCGTTTGTGGCTGTGCAAAAATTGTGCACGTTACAAATTGTATTACTGTCAGCGATATGTAGAACCAAGCGTTGTGTAAATTGCATTGGTGTTCATGCACAGATAAATGCCACTCACCACGAACTTATTCTAAGGCAATATGAACCGGTGAATCAATGCTGCCGTTACAGCCAAACTTCACCATCCCTCTCTTCTACATATCTCCTTATACCACGATCTCCTAACAGAAGGAGGGTTGCCACCTGTCCTGTTTTTCCCAGAAACATCCGCCTTTTTTAGGCAGCTGTCTTGGGAAATCTGGACATTTCCTGGAACAAGTCATTATTCAAACTCTGCGTTTTTGCCAGTTACATGCACAGTCCTCTCTCTCTCATGCTGTCTACCCTATGGACAATACGTCCCGGTATTTTGTGTGCCTATGTGGGGGCAACCTCTACTAGACGTAGCGGTGACTTTTTCGGCAATGTCACCCGTGCGAATGTGACGTAATTCTGACGCGGTGTGCGACGTCACCGAATACCGGAGAGCCTCCGATGCAGGTGCGCCCCCGGTCCGGTCACTTACCGCGTTGTGGTCCGTGCCGCCACAGATCGTGCGGGAGCGCCTGAACCTGAACGTGCCGCACCGCTTCCACGTGCACAGCTACCGCAGCCCCACCTTCTGCGACCACTGTGGGACGCTGCTCTGGGGATTCGCCCGCCAGGGCCTGCAGTGCGAAGGTGCTGCCTTGCGGCGGAGCAATGCTTCGCGATCGCTTGTTGCGAAGGATTGCTGTTCAGATCCGGCGGCCGCCCTGGTTATTGCTGACCGTGAAACGGGCGCCGTTCGTCTCACACGAGAAGTCGGGCAATGCTGTGACGTTCGAGACGAGTCGGCCATTGTGTGCCGGCATGACCGTCCGATTTTGCCAAATTTGAAAGAAATATCTGCAGATGACTCAATCTGGAGTCAGTATAGCAACATCAGCCTGTGTGACAGACTATGCGTTTGAAACAGCGCCTTTGCAATAGCTTCCCGCTACAACAATGCGGCGAATTTCAAAGGTCCAAATCGTGATTTCCTTATCAGCCAAGATCAATCCACTGCCAGGTGACGGACGACACTGCCAGGTGACGACGGACACTGCCAATCCGTCGCCGTCTTTCACGGTCCCGCGACGCAGTGACAGCGGCCTCGTGCCACCGCGTGTGCCACCCCACAGCCTGCGACACGAACGTGCACCACAAGTGCCGAGAGAAGGTGGCCAACCTGTGCGGGATTCCCATGCAGCACCTGGCGGAGCTGCTACGCCAGGTAGAGGGAGCCCAGGTGTGCTGTGGGTGGACTCTG
>JAZEWT010000024.1:2262428-2273355 GCA_036362905.1 Mordacia mordax | reverse complement strand
CCGCTCGCTCACGCAACACCGTTACAAAGCGATGCGCAGGCCACGTGACTTTTTCCGACTCAAAATACTTTGTCCAGCGTCATCTCTTTGCCATCGTAAAAAAAAAAATACCGTTTTAAAAACACACATAACTAGAGATGGCAGAGAAATGGCAATGCCAATGTGATAATGTGAATAAGTAAAATTAAAGCAAGTGGTATTAGAAATTGTGAGTATTTTATGAAATGTTCTTGTGCAACACTGGCAATGCAGCATCGTCATCAAATAATTTGTCATCATTTAGAAGTCGATTAAAACGAGAACCACTTTTGTAGGGAGTCTCCAGTGGCAAGTTTAGAAAAAGAATAATCGTCTGACATGGAATTGCGGAATTCCCACCGCTGTCAGATGAGTACGACTGCTTTGCTTGTCTGAGTGTGGAAACAGCTCGTCTTGACTCGTATAGACATCGTCACTATTCCCCCCCCCCCGATTGTTAGAAACCCCGAGATAGTTATTGACCGAGATCTCCCGCAGACTTGCAGCGCCTATTACAAATTAGCTGGCCGTGCTGTTTTCAGGAACATTTGTTTTTCGTCATGGAGTTCATCACCGGCGGTGACCTCATGTTCCACATCCAGGACAAAGGAAAGTTTGACCTGCCGACAGGAACGTGAGTGGAGAAGGAGTGGCCAGGGAAGCACAACGCAACATTCACACACGACTCACCCGAGCTTCTTCAAGCATTTGCGAGACCAACTGGGCTATACGAAGCAAGTAACACGCAGGGATATTGATGTCGATCAAACGCATGATGATGCATCCGACGTGGGAGGTGAAATGTTGATAAAAAGATGAGGAGAGAGGATAAAATGCCCGATACAGCTATCCAAAAAGAGAAGTGTTCAAAAGTAAATCTCATACACCGAGCCGCGAAAACCTACATCGACATGTCTGGGGTCTGTAGAAGCTGTGCAATTGCACTGAGGCCCACAGTCCACAGGTGCCCAGGTGCCAGGCTGCAAGTGAGGATGGACATTGAACAGGAGGCCTCATGTCATTCCTCCATCTGAATTATACTACGCTGCGGGTCGATTAAATAGACTTTAAGGAATATATTTTGCATTGTTTGCACAAGTGAGCCATTTGTTCCACGCATATGCTCAAACCGCACACTTTTAATTGTGGCAACTAAATTATAAAATATGTGTGCCCCCAAAATAATCCAGCACATTTATCAAAGTCTCATTCGCAGACCAATTAACCTCTCACCACATGGCCAGATAATTAACAGTGATTGAACTGAGGAAAGACGGCAGTTTAAAGTAATGTTGACATGGGACAATATTATCTACACTTAAGTTATGTTCCATTGTACGCGACTGTGGTGCTGCGTGCTTTCCTTTAACAGATTCTACGCGGCAGAGGTTATATGTGGCCTACAGTTCCTTCATTCACACAACATCATCTACAGGTATCGATACTCCTCGTGGATTTTGACAGCTTTCATTATAACCGTATTACCCTTTGGAAATTTTCCCGAAGGGCTGTGCTTTGATAAGAAATACAATACATTTGGATTCATTTAGCATTTAAATGTCAGAGCATGTGTATGCTATATCTCTGAAATATCTGGCGTTATTGGAAGTGTGTTGTAAAACGTATGATGAAATATCGATCTCAAAAGCTGCCCATGACCATGGGTCCAGTCTGGGTCACTGTGATTCTGATATAGCTTATGTGGGTTCACATTTAATATGACAGTAGCTGTAGTTATGGTAGTGCAGGGATTTTCATGTTACAATAAACCCCAGAACTATGTCACTCGGAGTCTCACTGATGTTTGGGTCTCCCTTGGTGAACAGGTCTGGCCAGAGGTCTCAGACAAACGCATGACGATCCAAATATCCTCTGACAAAAGGAAGTCAGCGTCAGGAATGGCATCCAACCGTAACATTTAAATCCAATGTCGCTCTGAGTGAGCACATAATAAGGCTGGACCAGCATGGAAGGGTGCGATGTTGCTATCATCCAGCCAAATTTATCTCTCCATATTTGAAGTTTCGCCGGGTACTCTGATTTCGTCCCACCGTCCAAAGACACGCTGCTGCTGCTGCTACCAGGTTAATTGGCCTCCTAAGTAAATTGTCCCCAGTGCCCTGCAATGCACTGGTGTCACATTCTGGGTATAGCACCGCCTTGCACCCTGTGTCTGCTGGGATAGGCGCCAGCCCCCAGCAACCCTGTACAGGATTAAACGAGTATTGATAATCATGATGAGCCAAGATCAATGGGATTGCAGCGTGCTAATAAATGGACAATCATGTTACTGAAAACTTAAACATTTAAAATTGTCTCCTGTTCTGTTAAAACAAGCAATAAAATAGTACTTATGGTCGTTGATGGCCCTGAGCAAGTCAAGGAAATTCCACAGTCCCATGCCAGAGGCGACTGTCTCCAAAGGATGACCAGAGATAACATGTCAATAGTGGTCGTCATTAGATTTACTCGACAGTCGGTGATGGGCTGACTACAAATCTGCCCAGGATTTTAATTTGCAGGTTTTCGATGGTCTGTACACATATACAATCACCAGGCGTGCAGTACCAACACTGAATGTCTACGAGTCATGGAACGACACAGTTGCGCACTGAGTCGTGCCACTGCGTCACAGCAAGCAGCGCCCAGGTTTCACTACCGGCGTGAGTGCGTGCGTCTCTGTGTGGCGTTTGCATGTTCTCCAAAGACATGTTGATATTGCCTAGGTACATTGGCCCGGTTCACGTCCTGGCTCTTCTCTCTTTCTGACACACACGTTAATTAGATCCACATAGCTTAACTGTACCCTCCAACTTAAATATCTTTGACTTAGACGTGTGCATTGGTACGCAGCGTCTCCAAGTGCTCCCTCTCGCACTGGCAGAGATCTCAAGCTGGACAATGTGCTGCTGGACAGCGAAGGCCACATCAAGATCGCCGATTTCGGCATGTGCAAGGAGCACGTGGGTGCAGAAAACCTCGCCACCACGTTCTGCGGCACGCCGGACTACATCGCCCCGGAGGTAACGGTCACGATTCCGCCACCGCTATCTGCTGTCGGGCGCGAAGCTCCGGAGGCAACGTCGGAGAGTGAGCTGATGGGTAAAGGCGTGGACTGCTGGTAACTTTGCTGGTGGGTGGCACACGTGTTGCGACACAACGTGCCCGCAGGTGTCACGGTGCCACATCTCGACTTGCCGGGGACAGGGCAGTACTGCTAAAATGTTGACTCAGCCCGTTCCGCCTGGGATAGAGTGTTGCCACATCGCACTAACGTAATCATAATTAACTGCTAAACACGGCCTTATGTGACCTAAGACATTTGCAGCAACGCACAGTTCTTAAATGCACTCTTTGTGAAGGTATTTTCATCATGTTGTAAGAGTCTAATATTGTCAACAAACAATGTATACACGAGCTACAACAAAGCAGAACCAATACCAAGAAGCCGCACGATGGCACGCTGAGCAGTACTGCTGCCTAACAGCAAGAACGCTTGGGTTCGATTCCTGGCTTGGGTGCCTTTCTGTGCGGGATTTGCACGCTTATCCCCGTGTCCGTTTTGGCCAGGTACTCTGTTTTCCTCCCACAGTCCTCAGACATGTTCCCTAAGTCAGTCGTACTGACTACATGGTCCCCGTTGCCCCGAGATGTTGCAACTTGCTTACCCCTTTCCTTTGAACAACTGTTAAAAAAGGGCTACTATTCAGTTTCTCATGGCGAAAATAAAAACTGATTGACCAACAAGCAATGCAGTATAAAACGAAATACATAATAATTGAAATATACGATACATTGAAAATTCATCATATCAGTGATGGGGTGAGCAATCTCTTAAAGGGAGTTGTTGGCTTTTGGGAATGATGTTGCGGAAGTTGGGATTTCGTGACAACCAAAAACGGAACAGTGTGGCTGATTATTTAATCAAGATAGTTTTTAAAAATGCTCTTGCATAACATGGGGGGATAAATATCGACATTGTTAAAAATGTCATGTGCTCGTAGATTGAATTGCCGTACATCACAATTAGAGGTCACATGCTTCTGGGCAATATTCACATTTTACTTTTAGATCATCCGTAGATAAAACGAGAGGGATAAAATATACACATATCTCTGTAAGAAATTTAAAAGTCAAAATGGTCCCGCTTTTAAAATACCGGAGGGTTGAATATATATTTCCGTTTGGAGAGCTATTCCAATTCCAATACTCCAGCAGCAATATTAAAAAAAAACACCGCCGCACTTTGCTGTAAAGTTGTATATATTTTACTGACCCAAGAATGATGATTGGCTACGTTAACCCCAACCAGCATGAAAACTCGCAACCTTCCGAATGTTTGTCGGGCGTTGTATCCAGAGTGACACCTGTTGAGAAACACTCGTGCTTGACAAATCCAGTCGGGAAGTGGCTGCAGCTGCACTGTGCAGCTCTGCGATGAGCGTTCCTGGTTTGTGTCGCGCGACACTCGACCTCAGTGAAATCACAGAATTCAAATTGATCTCCTGAAAGAAACACCCGCGAGTAGAGCAAAACGTTGGACATCGCATAGCCAGGAAACACATCGTGGAGCTAACCTTCATGCCGCTCTCACGGCCACATGTTTATTTGTTTAGTCAATGCTAACCCGTAAAGGCAAGCGATAGCGTCCTCGCTGGCAGAATTCTAATTTGTTAAAGCCTCTCCGAGGTCTGTAGAAGGGCCACTCCTCGATGAGGTGCAGCATTGTTTACATCTCTGCACAAGTGCGCGGTGGGGTCGCGCCGAGGGGCCCAATCGCGACCCACGACAATACAACCAGGCTTCAGTGACCATCTCAACCCCTCCACACGCGCTCGCTTGACTTTCCGTAGATTTTGCTGGGGAAGCCGTACGGCACGTGGGTGGACTGGTGGTCCATGGGCGTGCTCATCTACGAGATGCTCATCGGGCAGTCTCCTTTCTACGGTTCCGACGAGGACGAGCTCTTTGAGGCCATCAAGGGCCGCACGCCGTACTACCCGCGCTGGCTCTGCGACTCCTCGCGCGACATCCTCAGCAGCGTACGCTACACAAGCCCTCTCGCTCCCCTCTGTTCCCTCGATGGGATTAAATGCCCTTGCGACATGGCTTTCAGAGTGCGGTGCTGCATGTACATTAATTATCCATATTGTCATGATCATCATGAATATGATGAACGGGAGCATTGACTTTGGTTTTCAAATCCAACTTTTTACTTACTCCCACCCCCGTCCCGAGTTATAGTTCAGCTACTTTGGAGTGCGGTAAAAGCGGCTCATTTAAATTTTTATTTTTTAATTATTTTATTTTCTATTTTTTTATTAGTGCTTTAAACTTCATCGCCCGCTGCATGACCAATCTGGCGGCTCGCCCAGCGAGCCCCCGAGTCCCACCAATCAGAGTCGCCCACTCGCTATGATCAGTAACAGAGAAAGGATCGTTTCTATGGCGGGCCCAGGATCGGTTTGTCACCGATTTTCAAACTTTTTTTCACTCGATTGCATTGTCATCCGAGTTATGCCTGCGTGCAAATTTTCAGCTCTCCAGCTTTATCGGAAATGCTTTAATTTTGTGCTCAAATATTCTAACCATTACAAACATCCCCCAATGCAAGTTAAATAAAAGCGTGTCAAATAGCAACAGAGCTCAATGGTTCCTTGCAGCTTAATTAACTGCTTACTCCGTCATAGAATAACGGCCAACAGGAAGTGACATCGCAACGAATTGAGATCCCTTCAGTGGCACCTTGTTACAAGCCAGGTGCTGCAGCCTCTCACTCTCCTTTAGAGGCGTTTGCCACGTGTCAATAAAACAAATGTTAATTTAGTCAACAAGTGAACTCATCTAAATTCAGTTGAAATCTGATTTCGTGTACTTTTGTCGCGTGCAGACATTAGCAACTCGGCAAACAACGTCAATGTTACACTGCAGAAATCTGTTTTCTCCCTGGAAAAATAACAGGTGTTAGAGACTGCTATGATCGTATCGTGAAATAGTTAATTGTAGAGTGTAACAGCTGATAATATAACACAGCGGAATAGCTGATAGTATACGGAACAGCTGATAGCGAAGGAGAATAGCCGATAACATTTAACGGGATAACCTCCACGACCCACACGGCATGAGGAGGCGCTTGTGAAACAGTGCGATGACAAGAGCGCTAGACGTATAAACATTACGTCTGCTTGAACCCTGACTAATTCCACTGCTGGCTCAGCACTCTGATGTTACAGTCCGTGCGATAGCGCGCCGCTTCAATGTTGCTTTTGTCTTTCAGCCGAATGCTCGTTCCTCCCGCAGCTATTTGAGCGAGACCACACCAAGCGGCTGGGAGCTGCAGGGGACATTCGCCACCACCCGTTCTTCAAGAACATAGACTGGCCGAGCCTTGAGGCCAGGAAAATAACCCCCCCATTCAAACCCAAAGTGGTGAGTTACTCTGTTCACCGGCACTAATCAGACAACGCATGGACTAAGTTCACACACACACACGGGCATCGCCATGTGCACAAACGCAACTAAATTTTGTAATGGCTTGTATTTAACCAGGTGCACCATTGGACATATGCACCATGGAGCAGTGGATTAGATCAATGGTTGCTTATGTGCTCGTGATTATTCATCAGACCATTGATGAGTTTGCTTTAGTCAAGTGGACAAGTGTTGAACGCCGTTGCTGCCTGTAGGCGACTCCAAAGTGAACTACATTGTTTGAACAAAGGCACTTTAGTGGGAGGGCAGCGATGCGGTCACATCTGCGACCTCACAGAAAAGGTCCTGCCCGAGGCGGTTCGATTCCCACCTCGGGTGTGTTCTCCCCTTCTGTGTGGGTTTCCTTCAGGTTCTCCGGTTTACTCCCAGAACTAAAAAATATTTGGCCCCGATAACAATCAATCACACGGCCGACCACGTGGCTAGCCCCCCCCCCCACCTTTCCTGCAGCGCTTCGTTCTATTATCAATGTTATAAATATAATACAGCACTATTATTTATTAAACGGAAGCGATCAAACTCACGCAACGTGTCAACGCTTGCGAGTGCAGCGGGAGGGAGGCGCCGATCCGCTGGTATTCACGCCGCGCCGCGTGGTTTGGTTCTCCCTTGGGGAGCAGACGTCTCCCAGCGACTGCAGGAACTTCGACCGCGAGTTCCTGAGCGAGCACCCGCAGGTGACACGCCGAGGAAGCGGCTCCCACGTGGTCATGTCGATCGAGCAGACGATGTTTGCAGGATTCTCCTTCGTGAAGCCTTCCATCGGGGCGCTCCTCTCGTGAGCCCCCCCCTGCCCCCCCGCGTCCGTCGATCCCCGGTGTTGGTGCCAGCCCTTGCGGGACCCACGAGGAGATACGGTGATAGGGGGGGGGCACTGCTTGTATTCATAAACTCCTGGTGAGATGACCGGAAACGCAATGGACAATAGATCGACGTCTAGTCAGATGAGTGAGGGCAGGGATGTGTTTGAGAAGGAGATGTAGTGGAATGAGATGGAGACAAGAGGCAGAGTTTGATGAGATAAGGGATTTAGACAAGATATCGATAAGAGTGATGAGTTTGCTTTAAGGATTGTAATCAGCTTTTTAAGGTTATTATGACTGGAATTGGGGCGGCACGGAGGCCCAGTGGGTAGAGCTGTTGCCTCACGGCAAGAAGGTCCCAGGTTCGAATCTCGGCTCGGGTGCTGCTTTCTGTGTCGAGTTTGCATGTTCTCCCCGTGTCCGCACGGGTTTTTGCCGGACACTCCGGTTTCCTCCCACAGTCCAAAAAACATGCTGCTGCATGGGTTATTTGGCTCGCAGGCCAAATTGCCCGCAGTGTCCGGTGATGGACTGGCGTTCCATCGTGTGTATATCCCTGCCTTGCGCCCTGCGTCTGCCGGGATAGGCACCGGCTCACCGCGACCCTGTACAGGACTAAGCGGTTTCTGACAACGAGATGCGATGACTGGAATTGGAAATTATATTTTTTTTCATGACTCCAAGGCCCCTCTGAGCTTTTGTGGGCCCTGTGTACTGGTGTAGTTTTCTGATGCCCAGCACGAGTTCTGGTACCTCCTGCTTCCGTCGTCCCGAGTCTCCTTGGCCTCCTGGCCGACGTCCTCTCGTACAACGTCCACCTCGTGGCTGCCACTCCATCACGATTGTTCACCACAAGCCATGATCCCTTCTACTGATATCGGT
Organism: Mordacia mordax; assembly: GCA_036362905.1. NCBI lineage: Eukaryota > Metazoa > Chordata > Hyperoartia > Petromyzontiformes > Petromyzontidae > Mordacia > Mordacia mordax. The sequence goes on along the minus strand of JAZEWT010000024.1, from coordinate 2,265,160 downwards.
CACCCAATGCCACGCGCTTTACTACTGTTGTTAATCAGTCACAGTGCCTTTAACATGCACATGTTCTCGGATAAGAGCGTCTGCTATATTAATAATAAAAATAATAATGCACATGTTTCATCTGTCTTTTTATCAACTAAGTTCCAAGCAAGACTCTCGGTGAACTGTTTAGTCATTGCTCCGTATTTTCTTTGTTAACATCTATCGTTCCGATCCATAAGCCATAGGAGGTAATTCTTCCTACGGTATGTTTGCATGTTGTTTCTCAAAATACACTTAAGTTTTTCTAAAAGTACACTAGCTTGCTTTCGCCCATCTCTAAAATGCATCCGTTTTTATTTTAATTTGCTTTTAATAGGTGTCTTAGGTGTGTGTGTGTGTGTGTTACGGTGATTAGAGACTAGCTGAGGGTTAGCTAGGTATGTATAGATTTCCTTTCGGGCAGTGTCATTGACGAATATGTTGAGTGTTTGCACATTCTACTGCGTTTTCAGGCTGCATCTCTCCGGCAGATGTCAACCCGCTTCTTTCCAAAAATAAACGTCATTTGAACAAACGACACCTATTAGCGTTCATATATATATAAATGAAAAACCCGAGACATCCAACGTGTGTTAACCGACGCGACGATGCTGTGGTCACCGCTGGCGCTTTGTTGAGCGCCCTATCGCGCAAACGCAAGAGCCGTAATTTTAGTTCACTACACGAAGGAACAGAGGAAACGTTCTGTTTAGGAGCAAGCCAGCGGATCGTCGTGTAATTAGCGACCAAGGGCGCGATTCACGCGTCTGGCAGTCACTGACGACGTGTCGGGGCCGTTTAATCCTGGCTGAGTGCTCCAAGTGTGTGTTTTTTCTCCCATGCGCTCTGCCACCATGGTGTGATTCACTAAGTTTCAACCGCATCCGCAGCCTTCTCTCGCATGCCTCTTTATTATTATTTTGTACAGAGTAGAAAGGGTTTTTTTTTTACCATTTCTGGCAATAATACACGTGTTAAGAACTTCAAACACCCAAATAGACATCTTTCACAAAGCGTCTAGTTTGCAAAAGCCACACATACTTGTGGCAAACTATGCAAGCAAGAAGTTCGATAACGTTGGTGTTGTCCTTCAAACTGATTGGCCGACACCAGACATGGCTTTCTTTTGAGTCGGATTGTCAGTGTCAGCCAGACGTTGCCAAACTGCAGTCTGCTCAGGACAATGCAATATCAATGCTTAGTAGCTCAGGTCGAGATATTTAAGCTATGGGTACTTTTGCCAGTGTACATATGTAAAGAATAGAAACAGTTTTTTTTACCATTTCTGGTAATTATATATGTGTTAAGATCTTAAAACACCAAAACAGACACCTTTCACAAAGTGTCTGGTGTCCCTATTATTATTTTGTCTACAATTACATTCAAGTTGTGCTGCGGGTGTCAATGGTGTCAGATGAAGAGCCGTCCACTTTGTATAACTCTCACAGCAGTGAGCACTGCCACCACCCCACCGTCACAGGGAGGCAGCTGCAGAAAGAGATACTACACAACTATTTCTAAAGTCACGTCAGTAGGCCTCTCAACACTAGATCAAGCTTATTTTATGGCCAGTGGAGAGTGTTGCATGGCATTAAAACCAAAACCATATTCCTTGGAGCTGGAAAAAAAAAAGGTTCACGGAATTTTAAACTGGGTGGAGAAACCCGACTTTAAATCGAGCACGGGGCAGCTGAAACCATGAACTGCGCGCTTTCAATTCGTGAGCCTATTTAGCAATTCAAGTGGGCATGTGGAAGTGAAGATATGGCGAATATATAGCGACGTCATCGGTTTGAAACGCACCCGGGGCCCTCACAGCTTTCATTGGTACGGCCAGACCCCCAGACACCACGATATTTTAAACGGAGAAATGCCCCAATGTTCTATTAACAATCGAGAGGCTCGGTGTGCTATCCTTTATTTAATAATCCCTTAACGCACTCGAAATCTGTAATGTTGCCTCTGAGGTGGAAATTCTTGTGTTCGTCAAACGCGATGGGCTGATTGCCTCCCATTACGCCCATTTAATTTCCCCGCAATCACTAATGACTTCCCAACAGATGTTTTAACACACTGCCAATACGACTCGTGAGAGAGCACCAAGCCACCGCATCTGAAATTGATCTTGCCGTGAGGATGAGCCTTGGGGATAAGCGAGATTGCAAAACGAGGGATGCCAGATCGCTAGAAATGCACCCAGCCCTGGTTTTACTGCAGCGGTACATTTCACACACGCTAGGTCTTGAATCGGCCGGATATAGCTATAAAATGGTGCCGTAACCTGCATTTCAAATGCACAGATTTAATGAGAAGAATGTAAGCGCTATATACAGAGTGTGACATAAGTCGCTTTACCGAGAATAATTATTTGATGAGAGTTGGAGACATTAAATAATAAAACCGCGCCATGCTATGTGTTGTTCAGTGATCCGAAGACGTTGAATGTGCATTGTACATGATAGAGGACACTCTGAATAATTTCGGCAATAACGAATAAAAGTTATTCCTCAGTCAGTGATTCCGTAATTCTCTGTAAAACGACTCGCACAGCAACCCTGCATATCGCTCTGCACAGAGCCTTGCGACACTTGAGTGAAAGGCACTTCGAAATGTGAATTACTTTACTATTTCTAATTCATCCTGGAAATTTCACCCAACGGTGAGATCTCCGATGAGGTTCACGCCCACGATAACCGCAACAACCAGTGTTC
>JAZEWT010000024.1:2191906-2207530 GCA_036362905.1 Mordacia mordax | reverse complement strand
CGTACCGGACCGTACCGGACCGTACCGGACCGTACCGGACCGTACCGGACCGTACCGGACCGTGCCGGCTTCCTTTCCCAGTCGGCCGCTCACCTGCGGGGGATGTGCTTGCCGCCCCACGTGATGGCAACAGAGTGAGGTCCCGGGGTGAGCGGCTTGTACTCAAACTCGTGAACGCCATCTCCGACCTCCCGGTGCCGGATGGGTTCCTCTCCGCCTGGGAACACGCGGACACGCGCGTCTCCTCAAATCTCGGTTTCTCACAAAAACAACTAATATTTATTCTCCCAAGAATTCTAAATTATGTAATATTTGAACATCATCATTTATAGTGGTGGGGGGGAGGAGAGAAAATATTGTTTATTTGTAAAAATATCCACAGGCATGCATTCTCAAGTCAAACCCGACATTTAGGCCCATTTTCCAAAGTTATCTATGAAAAGCTTGCTCACTTTGCTTCCAGTTTTATATTTAAATGCCACCTAATTGGTTCTACCATCATATCAACAAACGCGGCTTTTAGTAGCCACGTGGCTGATATCCCTCACCACACCGTGGGTTCCCTCGCATCTCCGAGTCGTATTTGTTCGGAGGGAGAAACATTTACATTGAATCAAAACTCTGCGTTGCGGTTTTAATTGATTTTGTCCTCGGCCCGGGGACTCACGGGGTCCCCGGAGCAAAACGTTGAGCTCTCCGGAGCCGGCCTGCTTGGTGAGCACGCGGAAACCGGCGGCCTCGTCCACACGCACGCCCCGCGACTGAAGTCCCCGCCCCGACGCTCGGCACGCGCCCGGGTTGCACGCTGACGCGGGGCACGGCCGGGAGAGACGGCGGCGGTGGTCGCCGAGAACGGTGGCGACGGCGGCCGTGGTGTCGCGTCGGTGGGATCGGTCGCCGTGGTATTGGTGGTTGGTGGTTGGGATGCGGATCGGAGAAAAACGAAGGTTAGTCGATGCACTCTCGTTACCAGCTCAAAAGACACCGCTCATCGCCAAGTACTGATAGCAGGGATTGACACAGAGAGGGAACCAGTCACTCGACAAACTCTTTGGTGACACTACTGCACTGACAGTGGTGCACAAGCAGTCAGCAACGGTGACAAAAACACATCCGTCCATAGTCCTGTGGCCTTAAAAGAAAAAAATATGATATTTAAATAGAAAAGTCTTTACCCTCTCTGGCAATACAAGTGTTAAGATATTAAAACACTAGGCACCTGTTACAACGCATCAAGTTTGCAATGACTACACATTCTTAAAACGGAAAAAAAGCTTTTTATCTTTTTTCATCATCTGTATACTGGTAAAAATATCCCCATAGAATATATATACAGAAGAGCCGGGCGAATGGCGAATTTGCATAACTTGGCAAATCAGCAAACAGGAAACACAGACATACAGAGGCCCTCCCATAGAGGGTGGGCCCAGATGTCCCCTAAAATATTTTTGTTCCTTCATTGTGTTAAAAAAACATTTTTTATTTCAGATGGCTAATACGAGTTCCTATGCTTTTGAAGAACGGTTTATGATTATGACTGAATGGGCCATGAAAGTTTTTAAACTCTAAAAAAAACTATGAGAGATATTCAAGAAGATTTTTTGTAAAAGATTCAAACAGCGCTCCACCAAAATGGACAATTCTGAGATCACAACATGAAGTATTTCCCACAGCATCATTATCAGACAAAAAAGTTTCAGAGAATAATTGGGCCTGACCAGACATCTGGACTATGGCAGGGTGGCACCGTAGTAACATCTGCACCTCACAGAGAGTCCTTCCCGAGGCAGTTAGACTGCCACCTCAGGTGTCTTTCTGCACAAGTTTGTGTGTTGTCCCCCCTGTTCTGCGTGGGTTTCCTCCGGGTTCTCCAGTTTCCTCCCACAACTAATAAACACCTGTTAATTAACTGGCCGACAGCATCATAACATAAAGGACACAGTGTCTGGTAATGTTGTCACGGGCTAACCGCACAGCTGCCTTTCTCCCTCTCCTGCCTATTCGCGGCTTCCTCGCCGCTACTCCGTACCCATGCCTCGACCAGGCGTGGAATTTGCACGCGTTACAAACTTGTATTATTATTAGTATTATTTCCCGTCGCTGTAACCGACAACATTTCGGGCAATGGCCCCTCGTTCGCCGCAGAGCTGCGCTCAAACCGACGGCGTGCGGAGAGCGGGTCCGCCCCGCACGCGCCAACGCGCAACGCACCCTCGCCGACATGCACGGAGAAGGGGCTGTGCGGCACGGCGCCGCCCGCGTAGCCCACCGACACGACGTGGGGGCCCGGCACCACGGGCCGGTACGTGCAGCGCAGCAGCGAGTCGCGCCGCTGCTCCAGCGTCACCTCGACGGCGTCGCGGCGGCCCCGCGGGTCCAGCACCACCACCATCGCCTCGCCCGCGCCCGCGCCTGCGCCACCGCCCCCGCCGAAATGGAGGGGGGGGTAAGGGGGAAAGTCACGCGGAGGGTCGTGATGGTGCAGTGTCGGAGCGTGAGGTCACGACACGCCACTTCGCGGTCGCAGCCGCCGGTCTGCAGCAGTTTGCGAGGTACGGAACCTGGCAGCACATTTTGGGTGGTAGAGGGTGGCGCAAGAGTGGCATCTGTGCCTAAAATAAACAAGGTCTTGTCCAAGGCGGCTCGATACCTGCCTCAATCGCCTTTGTGTGCGGATTCTGTGGCTTCCTCATACAACTAAAAAAACACTTATTAATTAATTAGCTGATATCATCATAATAAATAGGACCCAGTGTATGGTGGGTTGGCACTGGCTGACTCCACGAATTCTTCCCTCCCCCCCCATCTTTCTACGGTTTGCCGCAGTACCTTGGGACCTGAGCGAAACGCACCACTATTTAAATGTAACATCGTCTTATTTGTACTTATTGAGCAATGGATGGCAACGGTGATGATGCTTCAGCAGTGGCTGGGCAGCTTCGCAGGCCCGCAAGCCTTTACCAATGGCCACCGAGCCAGCACCGCAAACATTTTTGGATTTAAAATCCACGTGAGTCTGTAAAAGGCCACCCTGTGCTGCTGGACTTACCGGCGGTGCAGATTTCAAAGTAGGTGGCCTTGCCGGCCAGGTTTCCGGTCGGCTCCAGGCCTGGGCCGCGAGCCGTCACTTTGGCGGCGTCGCCGTGCGGCGCAGCGACGAGCACGGGGAAGGGGCTGCGGTCGATGTGCTGCCCCGCGAACAGCACCGTGACCTGCGCGCGGCCGCAGAGGACATCGTGCGGCCGTAGCGGACATCGTGAGACCACAGCAGACAGCGTGCACCGCAGCGGACAGCGTGCACCACAGTGGACAGCGTGCACCACAGCGGACAGCGTGCAACACTTCAGAACCACGACAGCGTGGCAGTCGCGATGCCGTGGCAAGGAAACAACCGCTAGTGTGAGCTCTATGTAGGCGGCCATTGTGGTCATTATAAACTTGAAAGTTGAGGCTACAATCACTGCCATCGTTGAGCCACCTTAAATCCCAATCAGACTTAAACTGTCTGCCTTGGTGAAATTGCAAAGTTTGATACGTGGGTGTGAAGAATGCATATGCGTTTTTTCTTTCGTTATGGAAAAAGCATCTTCAATTTATTCCTATCGTACTGTTATACTTCTTTGCCTTTCATCCATTTATTGGAATAATTTGGCATTTTTGTGCTGTATACTTGTCTCATCTCATCTCATTATCTGAAACCGCTTAATCCTGTATAGGGGTCACGGTGAGCCGGAGCCTATCCCGGAAACACAGGGCATAAGGCAGGAATACACCCGACGACGGGACGCCAGTCCATCGCCGGGCTGTGTACTTGTCGGTTTCCTTGAATTTTTTTTTTTAGGTTTCAAATTTGCACAAATTGCTGCTGTGAGTTTATTCAGTCACTCATTGATTTTATGTGTTATTACGTTGGCCAGTTCGAATGTTTATTGTCTCGCAGGAATCCACACATGCACTGCTTGCAAGCTCACTGGGCGTTTTCCACTGTAATAATAAATATCTAACGAAAGCCCTGCGGCTGCTGGGACCACCGAGAGACAGCTTTGTGACCCTTGGGTGAAAAGGCTCTTGAGAAGTGAAAAATATGATAATTATTATTTGCTTGCCTTGTGGGGCCCCGTCACACGGGGGCGGTAGACGACCACAAACGAACGCTGCTTGTCGTTCCTTGAAGTCACCCGCGCCTGTTCCACAACGCGCGCACACGCGCGCGCGCCTCCGCTTAACAGTGGGCGAACACCCGCATTGCCCGCATTGCGCGCATCATCATCATCGTCATCGTCGTCATCGTCATCGGCAGCAGCCACATCGTCGTTGTCACGAGCATGATCCGCGACATCAGCAGCAGTCAGTAAGACATCGCTCCGGGTGGAAAACAAGCAGAGCTCGGCGTGGCGCAACTGGGTCACGCCACGCTGACCTTGACGGCTTAACGCGTCAGGGCACTCAGACCAAGAGTCTGTCCGCTATAAAATAATCGCACTTCTATAAATATATATAAACACGGGACGTAGCTCCCCTTGTGTACGTGGCTGTGTATGGGTTTGTGTCAATGTATATGTGTGTGCGTGCAGTATCCGTGTGCCTGCATTTGTGACCCGAGTTCGATTCCCACTCACGGCCAACACGAGTGACGATTTTCTTAAACTGGCCCTGGGCCTCCCCTAGGTCGACTCATCCACAAATGAGTACCTTGTGTGGTGGTGTATGAACATCACCACTAGGGAGAGACAAAGGCGGGCGGGCGTGGTGCTGGGCACCCACCCCCTCGTGTGCCATGCTGACCTTTATAGGTGCTCACTAACAGCACTTGACCCTACAGCCTGTTAAGGCTCTATGTGGGATCTATGTCTGTTTTTTTTACAAACTCTTCTACCGGGGTGGCCCAGATGTCCCACCTAGGTCTGTCCCATGACCCCCAGCAGCGAGCCTTAGACATTTCCCGTGGCCTCAAAGTGCACACTGCCTGGCACGAGCTCCGTGGTGACATCACCACCCCTGGATATCAATTGGCGGTTGTTGATGTTGTAGTAGACGCTCGCTAACAGCGCTTGCTCCAGAAATCTGTCAAGGCCACGCATGGGATCTTTATCTTTACAGCGCATTTATATCTGCGTGTGTTTGTTTGCGAGCACCTCTTCTTTATGTCCCTCGGGGTCCTCGACGAACACCAGCACCTCCCCGAGTCCGGCGCTCTCTGTCTCCACCACGAACTCGGCCGCCCGCTCCACCGAGATGCCCACGGGCTCCACGCCTGACGAGCGGAGGGGGGGGGGCGGTGTGGGGCGCGGAGAGAGGGTGCCAGCGGTGTCAATAACAAATCTCTGGCTGCTGGGCAACGTGGCATCAATGCAAATTGATTATCGCTCTCTCGATCCGTACATCGAATCGCGTGCAAGTGAATCAATTGTGGTATTTACATGGGCAAGGCGTGGCTACTGATGTGACCGACTGTGTAATCGCCTGCACTGGAGGATGCTGTGCAGAGCCCCTCCAGCGGAGGGTATATTGGCTGCTGCTGCACGCCAGCCAGATGTCTTGGAAGTATCGAGAATACCCGCGTTTCACCCCACTGCACACAGCCTGCCGTCCCGCTGGGATGAACCCGTGTAAACCGCTCAGTGTATGGAGATGGGGAACTCTGAGGAACTTGTGACAAAGGTTCAACTGCTGCACAGCGAGACCCAAGCAGGGCCCTCCGGATTGCAAGTCCAGTGCACCAACCATTATGCCACCAGCAGCGCCCTCGCTTGCATACACGACGTAATAATGATCGCAAGCACGCACACTCGCCAACTCTTACGGCTGACGTCACAGGATCATTAACGATCGCTGTGAAAAAAGACTGCGCGTCCTTGGTGGCCTCGACAACCCGCGCTGGAATACTGGCCACCGGTCAGGGACCACCGGTGGAGCGACCAGCGCCACCCAATCGCCCATCTGAGCAGGAAGACGGCGCCGTGACATCGGCCGACGAGACCCTAAGAGAGCTCGGTCGCGTGGCGATTGGTTGAAGGGCCGGGCGACTCGTCCCACACGCGTGCGCGGCGGCGGCGGTGCCGCCGCCGCCGCCGCCGCTGCAACCGCAGCCGCGGGGCGCACCAGGGCCGTAGGCGCGCGCGTTCTTGGGATTGAGTTTGGGTCGGAGCGGAGCGCCGGGCTTGAGCTTGGCCTTGGGGAACTGGGAGAGGTAGGTCATCACCGAGTGTTCGTCCACGTTGGGGTCGACGATCTCCTCCGGGGCGATCACCTGTGGCGGGTGAACACACGTGGAGGAGAGACGATCTACGCCGTTCAGTTCCTCGTAGGCTTGCGCCAGAGGTGCAAGGAAGCTGGTGCGGGCCAGTACGGGGCGGTACGGCGTGCTGGTACGAAAATAGCTGACGTGTTCAGGACAGTGCAGGTGGGAATGCGGATTGGGACGCGGCCACAGGGGTAAGACATTTAAATTACTGTGTTTTCCCCCCGGCTATTCCGAATAGCCGTCTTCCCATCAGCAATGCCGCTATGCAGCAGCTTTGAGCACAATCATCAAATCCGTTACAAAGACAGGCTCGTGGATTATGCTTACGTTATCAAAGCGATTATGAAATAAAAACTGGTATCACAACTACATTCGTTTTTGTTCTGTGTGTCTTAGAATATATCAACTCGGGTACAATCCCAAAAAAAAAAACAATCTCGTGATTCATTTTATTAAAATTGCATTTCACAAGCGCTGAGAAACCAGAGATGATTTGAAAGGCTACCAAGCCGTGAGCCGACGCACAATCAGTCCTACGGTTCTCTATACAATTAGATTTGTATTGTTCGCAGCTGTCGCGGTGTTGTCATGGTCTGGTGATGGTGTGGTCGCGGTGTGGTCACGGTGTGGTCACGGTGAGCCCGTGCCGGCTGTTGCCGTACCTGAGCCACTCCCAACCAGTCCTCCGCTTGCTGCATGGCCTCACGGGCATTGTCCACTGGCTGGTGCATGTCCCAGATCTCCCAATCGGGACACAGACCTGCACAGCAGCAACAACAACAAGAGCCACCGCTTGCCATTCAGTGCTGATGACTTCCCTACAGACCTGCACAGCAACAACAACAACAACAAGAGCCACCGCTTGCCATTCAGTGCTGGTGACTTCCCCACGCCGCCCTTGCCAGGCAAGGTGCACTTTGAGGCCACGAGAAGCGTCCAAGGATTGGTGACAAGTTACGGAAGAGACCGAGCTACCATGAGCTGCCTGACTGAGATGACTCGCCGAGTGCTCCCTACTCTGCCACCTCACTGAGTTTTAGCCGCCCAGCGCTCCGCTCGCTGTTGTGAGCGTCCCTCCCGCGTCCTCCGTTGTTGCTGTAGGGAGGCTGTGAAAGAGGATTGTTAAGGACGCAACTGGGCAGTTGGCACAGCACATGCAGAGTCACCGGGCACTCTGCCAGCCTCTCAAGAGACTTCATGCTGTGTGCCCTGCCGCCTGGAGAGACCCTCATCTCGCCAGGCCTGCAAGGCCTTGGCAAAGTTGAGCGTAGCCGGTCAATTTTTGTTGAGGCTGGAGGAACCGTTCAGATATCGATCTCTTCTTAACAGTTGTCGAGCTGAAAGGGGGTAATCACGATAACATATAATTTGGGCTATACCAGGGATGGGACGCTGGTCAATCACAGGACACGGAGGGTAATTTTATCAGCAGGCCAATATTAACAAGGGCAGCAGCAGCAAGAGCAGAAGCGTGTCTTTGAGCAGTGGGAGGAAACCAGGATTAGCTGGATGGGCGTCTACCGTGAATAATATGTGACTACACGTGGCTGTGGGGCCACCTGCTCGGCGGCAGAGGGCGATGCAGCAGAATGCACAGCTGCGCTGCTTTGTCCCTACATCGATGCTCCTCCACCCACACCGACCACCGTGGTGAAGCACAGACACACAACGTTCCTGAAGCACATGCGCCTGCGGGGGTCCTGACCCAGAAGTTGCTCTTATTGCTACCGTATAAACAGCCGGTATCCTGATGAACCCGGGTTGGCCAGCTGCTTACCAATGGTCGGGGTATTGGAGCAGAATTTTACGGCCGAATGTCCTTCCTGACGCCGACTCCCTTCAGTCAGAGGGTCTTCGGATTGTTATTTGTCTGAAACCTCCCCCCAGACCTATTTGTTAAGGGAGGCCCTAGCAGGAGCGCTGGACTCCAGGTGGAATGGCTCGTGTTCACGAGATCACCACGGTAACATCACGATACCCACCCGACAGTGGACTAACCAGACTAAAACATTCAAAACCCTCACCACGGTAACGTCACGATACCCACCCGACAGTGGACGAACCACACTAGAACATGCAAACCACTCACCATGGTAACTTCACGATACCTACCCGCCAGTGGACTAACCACACTAGAACATGCAACCCCCTCACCACGATAACTTCACGATGATTACCCGACAGTGGGCTAACCACACTAGAACATGCAACCCCCTCACCACGATAACTTCACGATACTCACCCGACAGTGGACTAACCACACTAGAGCATTCAAACTACTCACCACGGTAACGTCACGATGTCTACCCGACAGTGGACTAACCACACTAGAACATGCAACCCCCTCACCACGATAACTTCACGATACCCAACCGACAGTGGACGAACCAAGCGGCTGCACGCATTCCCCACGAACGCAGCGCCCACTCCACGGTGCTTTCGCCCAAAACGCCGAGGCGGCGCCATCTCACCTGGAGCGCAGCTGTCCACCAGCGCTCCCAACGCCCGGCCATCCTGCCAGTCCTGGCTGAAATTGCTGATTGGGAGGTCGGGCAGCTTGTGCTGGATCCAGCCAAGCAGCCTCTGCTTGGGCGTCTGCTTCTTGGCCTCGTCCTCCTCCTCGTCCTCCCACACGGGCATGGAGATGGAGTAATGCAGAATGAGCGTCCACACGAGCCCCAGGATGAGCTTGAGGTTTCCATCGACGATCGCCTTGCTGTCTGTGAGGGTTCGCGTGGCAAGTGGCAAGTGGCGCCACGGCCATGGATTAACGAGGGACGCACCGTGCAAATCATTCGTCTGTTGCAATTAAATTAATTAATCGCTTAAACGAGCGTGGTAACGCGGCTCCCCATGAGCAACGCCTCACAATGGTGCCACGCAGCGCTTTGTGACCCTCGAGTGAAAAGCGCTTTAGAAATGCAAACATGTATTATTATTCTGAATGATCATAACACGTGTCGAGGTTGAGGCGATTCTTAACAGGGCAAGTTCTAAGTCGACTGTGGACGACACAGCCTGAGTTCCAAACTTCACAAGGTACCAGGTCATTCCAAAACAATGAACCGTCAACCACAAACCCCATCTGGCCAACAAAGACTCACCAGTCTTAACAGTGTCATGTTCTCTATGCAACCAACAACAATAATCATAATAATTGCATTCATAGACTGCTTTTCACCCGAGGGTCACAAAGCGCTTCACAGAGCTACGGAGAGAACAGCACGTCAGCAACAACGGCACCAAAATGAAAAATCAGCAGCAACAACATTTTATTTGGGGCTTTTTTAAAATATAAACAGCAATACAGAACATGTAAAATATGATCAGACTTTCAACTATAATTTAAAACGGAAAATTATCAGTGAATATAATACCTATATTGGGAAATGGTTTAATTTAACATTTGCCGTGTAATAATAACAGCATTTCTAGAGCGCTCATCACCCAAGGGCCACAAAGCGCTACACGGAGTCGCTGAGAGAACAAGAACCATATATGTGGACCGAGACACAAACAATTGGCATGTAAGTGCCCACCGATAATTGTTGTATACTCTACGCTGACAGATCCCCTTCTCGAGGATATGCAATAGGGGGGGAGGGCGATCATCGGGGCATAATCTCGTTGATGAACGTCCAGCGAGCCCAGCCTGAACCCTGTGACTGAGCAGTGAGTGTGGACCGCGAGCGTGAACCGCGTTAGAAGCCGACCCCGCCATCAGTCAAGGCCCTCCCCCATCAGGGAGCATCCACCGCTCAGGGCACGAGTGCCTCCTCGCTCGCAAGACACCCATGGAATGACAATCCGGCAGCAAAGCCGACACTGAAGAAAATAGGATACAAATAAAAAAAAATTAAATGACCTGCTTTTACCGCACACAAAAGTAGAAAATAACTTTTGTAAACACAAAATCAATCTATCTCGGGATGCAGACTAAAAGTGGGTGGCCTAACACTGACAATATGTGACTTACGATTGACTGATAAGACAGTGACATTTACATTTTAATTATTTTAGTCATAAATACGTGTTTTTCGAATGTTTTGCAAAAGGAACAACTATCAGTCATCACTTAATATCAGTATGGTTTAAAGGTTTTCATTAAAGGAAAATATTATTGTAGTCGTATATGGTAAGTATTTGGCCACCCGCTTTTAGTCTGTATCCCTAGAGAGATTAATTTTGTGTTTTAAAAAATTATTTTTTACTTTGGAATGCGGTAAAAGCGGGTCATTTACATTTTTAACTTTTATCCTATTTTATTTTCTACTTTTTTTTAGTCTCAGCGACGTAAAAATGTCAAGTCCGCTCAGTGCGTGTCTGGCATTGGGAAAATATCACCCCCATAAGACTGAATAAATAGTAATTTGAAAAGATCGTTTGAATGGCGGGCCCAGGATCGGCTTGTCACCGCTCTTCAAACTTTTCACTGGATTGCATTGTCATCCGAGTTATGCCTGCGTGCAAAATTTCAGCTCTCCAGCTTAATCGGAAATGCTTTGATTTAGTACTCAAAGATTTTAACCATGACACACATCCCCCAATGTAACTATTACACACATCCCCCAAGGTAAGTTAAGCAAAAGCGGGTAAAAAAAAAAACAACTGTTACGCTCAATTCTGGCGATCCGGCGTTGAGACCAACGTCTATGGAAGGAAACATTACTGCAGATTTGCCATCTGCACCGTGTAACATGCAATTAGAAAACTCAGCGTTAATAATTGTGCAGAGAACGAAAGTCGGTCAAGCGTGCGATGAGGGCATAAACTCGACGTAAGTGTGGTTACACGGAGCTTGCAGCCATGAATCTCACGCGTGTAGTCACGATAGACTGTCCGACCCAGTCCTACGTTTCATTACGCTGATCTAACGAGCCAACATTTTGGAAATTTCTGCACTTCCCCGAGGCACTGCATTTTAATTTAACGCTCAGAAAGACTTTTTTTTCTCTATTCCTCTGCATTTGTAACACATGTGACAATCATTATTCCTGGTTCTCATTATTACATCCAGCCACGCATCACCCTTCTCGTCGTTGCGATGCATCCGTGTGTTTTTGCTGGAAGGCGCTCCTCAAGGCGATTCGGGGACTGTCAAACGAAAACCTCCTGTCTCGGCGACTGCGGCATGAAGATTGGCCAAGAAATGCGGCCTCACACTCAAGCAAGACTGTGCTACTTCTGCAGCTTCAGCTGTCGGAAGTACGTCTCAGGACAGGAAACATACGTTTTGCAACACGACAAAATGGGATGTTATTCCCAGAGGTGTGTGGCTGTCAGAAGCAATGGGGCACCGCTTGTACGCACAGCTGGGTAAAATATCAGACGGTGACCTTCAAGTAGTGATCATCAAATACTCCGGAACGTAATAACGCTACCGTGTACGGAACTCCGAGTTCTGTGGCACTCGGCATACCCGCAGGGGTTGTTACAGTTGCATCTAGGATATTGCTTGTGTGTCAAACGCGATTATGCCCAAGCGCTGTTAAGCGGAGAGAGAGAAAACGAGAAAAAGAATTGTGCTCATAATGAAATTTTGGGAAGGGACAAATATCCGCCAGAGGAATCTCAAGAACTCTCAGGAGAGGCAGCTCTAGGCTTGATATCCAGAGGTTGTGCACTCTACTGGAGGTTCTTCCACCAGCAGTGAGCTAAGCGAGACATTGCAGGGCTGCTCCTTTACCATTTACTTGAGATACTTCCGTAATTAAACGTTTCCTAAAAGATTTATGTCATGATCGATTATGCAAATGGGGCGAGTGACAAACTTTCACGTGTCTCATGCAGTTTTACAGAAAACAATGGTAACCCATGATTGGTAACGAGTACAAAACACTGTAATCGGCAGCGATGATCCATGTAACATATGCAAGTCCATAAAATCGAAGGACTTGTAGTCTATGTTATTAATTGCATCAGCATTTCATAGCAAATTCGACGGATTTTTTTGAAATCGTATATTTCAATGTTACGTTTGCTATGAGGCAGGAAATCACTGGTTTTCGATTTCAAAAGCATAAATGCAACACATGATAATTTACCAAACAAATCGGGCGCTGTGTGCAAGTCATTGCACGCTCGCCGCTAACACCAATGCCCTATTTTTAAAACACAAAGTATCTCCGTGCTCAAACACAGCAAGCAGGTAGCGCTCTGCCGCTGCTGGTAACTACACATTCCTATGACGGGACTCTGTCAATTACTCGATGACCAATATCGCCTTCCCACAAAGCGATGCTAGTTTAACAAACCGTGAAATGAAGAGTTATTGGGGCGAGAGTACGAACTCTTAATTTTTTATTTACAACCTTCAAACCGTGAGGTCAAACCATAAAACAGCAACAAAACGTGCACCGCCTTTGAACACGAAGCGAAGTTGAAACGCACGCTCATTGCCAGCCATGCAGTAGCTCCTCACAGCACGGTCACTGGGGGCATGGTTGGTGGCGTAGCGGACAGCGGTCGCCTCACAACAAGAAGGGACCCGGGTTCGATTCCCAGCTCGGGTGCCGTTCTGTGTGCAGTTTGCGTCTTCTCTCTCCCCGTGTCCGGGTGGGTTTTCACCGGGTACTCTGGCTGCCTCCTACAACCCAAAGACATTCTGCTTCGTTTAATTGTCCTGACTATTGCTGCTGATTTTCCGTTCTGGTGCCGTTGTTGTTGACGCGCCATTCTCTCTGCAGCACTGTGAGGCGCTTTGTGGACCCTCGGGTGAAAAGCGCTCTATAAATGCAATTATTATTATTATTATTACATTTCCCTCGATGCCTCGAGATGTTGAAACTGGCTCACCCCCTCCCCCGCAGGACAACTGTTAAAAAGCGCTACATAGCTCAACGGTTCCTTTCAGATTAAATTAAAGCTGATTTGATGATTGCTTCGAAAAGCTGCTCTCTCGGGACAGCCGCGTCGATCGCTCCCTCTCTCTCCTTCTCTCTCCATCTCGCGACGTTTCGCCTCACACGTTGGAGGCATCCTCAAGCGCACACTGCGTTCGAGGCGTCTTCAGACGCACACTGCGCCCGAGGATGCCTCTAACGTGCGAGGCGAACCGTCGCGAGGTGGAGAGAGAGGAAGCGATCGACGCGGCTGTCCCGAGACGGCAGCTTTTCGAAGCAATCATCACGCATCGAGCCGTGAAACCCGACATCGTTACAACAGCTGACTTGTTCGTGCGGGCGTGAGAGTCGCATGTGTCCCTAAGACGACATCAAAACAGCCAGAACACATTGGAGACAATTGTCCGTGCGCTGCAGTGAGCGTGTGGAACTAGAAAGACCCCACGATGCGGTTGTAATACTGTTCCGCGGCCCCCGTCTCCTTGCATCCAGAACGTTTCAACGCTCGTCCCGTGGTCTCATGACGATTTACGGCGCGCGGTCTAAATCCGTGAGCCACGATCTGGTGTCGAGCCCTGTGCCGTGTGCCGCTCCGCCGCCGTCTGCCGGTCTCATTACGGTGATAAAGTGCGGCTGTGCGAGCCTCCGGGCACTTCGACTGCACATTTTCAATCCCACTGCAAATGCGTGCGGCGAATGCCTCAGCAGAGGAAGTGAATGGCGGAGAGGGCAGAGTCTCGGGAGATCAAACCCTTGCGAAAGGATTGATGGATCACAATGAATTGCGAGGCTCTCTGATCTGGCAGCGCGCGAGGTAGCCGGCCGATTGAAGTACAGTCCAGAGAATGGGCTGTGAACCTCTGTGAACCTCTGCGTTTTAACCCCCTGGATGCCAAGGTTTTCAACGAGCGTCTGCTTTCCTCCAACACGCAACGCCTTCCTCATGGAGGCATTGCTCAATTATCCAGTGCAGGACCTTGCAGAAAGAACAAAACAAGCCTTGAAACGTAGTGAGGCTGTCGCAGATTTTTTAAATGCCATTTACTACTATTACATTAAACCCTGGTCAGTGTTGGACTGAGCAATGTTGCCGGTTGTGAATGCCACAGCGAGTACGGTTCAGTGAAGGTGGTATCACGTTTACTTGGCACAGGTGACAATGACCGATCCGATGACAGTTCGTGAGATCGGCCCACCGTTCAGCTTTGACTTTGCACTTCGTTCGCTGAAGCATTCTTCAAGTTAGTTTTTATTACAAATCAAATCTCGCCTGACCTTGTAAATAAGCTGCGCACATCTTAACGCGGCATAACCATCCAGAACGAACGCTGAATCGGCACTACACGCGACTTCTGTATGTAGGCGCTGCAAATGAAAACTTGTAGAACTAGCGTGGCGCCGTTGGCGTATTTGTTGGTGCACAGTTGCTATCTAACCAGTGGGCTGAGTTTGAGTCCCAGTCACGAATAACATTAGTGGCGAGTGCTGAACCAGTCTTACTCACTCCCCCCTTTCACCTCAATGTATTCACTGATCAGTATGGTGAACTATGGTAAAATGTTTGGTTCCCAGTAGCCAATCGCAATGGCCTCTAACTGCCTATAGACCAATCACAATTACTTCGCTCTGTCTAGATGCTTCAGCAGCCAATCATAATTATCTCTCACAGTCTACAGAGGCTTCAGTAGCCAATCACAATGACCTGGGCTGCACCCTTACCTTCTATCCACGCAAGTATAAATAGACCAGTTCACACCTGTCTTCTTCTGGGCACCAGATCCTACAGGACGTTGGTGACAATGGGCTTCCACAAATCTCTGCTCTTTGATCTTCTAAATGTCCATTGTTGATCTGTTCATCCATCTCGAGAGACTCTTGACACAAGTCAATCTCTGTCGCCCACGATCTCTCTTTCCTTCACTTTCTCCAGTTATAACCAGATTTTCAGATTCCTCTTTCCTCATAATATGGCTGAAGAACTTAAACTGTCTCCTTCTCATGTCACTCAGCACCTTCTTTCTACACCCCATTCGTGACAAAATGTCCTGCTGATGAGACTTGTCCAAGACACCTTAAAGATAAGTCTAACAAAAACACATTTCAGTTGTAACGACGTAGGTTTTCACGGCTCGAAGCATGATGATTGCTTCGAAAAGCTGCTCTATCTTTTCGAAGGAATCGACATTTCAGTTGCCCGAATTCTCTTCTCTATACTTGGTCACGCGTATACAATCACGTTTATAAATGTAGACAGTTATGTGCGCGTATACGTTGCAGCTAAGTATGAACTGCATGTAAATCTCCATTATTAACAATGGCCTGAGCGCAGGATTACAATAATAAGGGAGCCCTGTTGCGGGCACGGGTGCCTTCGTTGCTCGCGATACCGAGGAGAGGGAGAGGGCCGTCGTTTGACTTACAGCTGCAATCTCACTAAGAAGGGGCGGCGCGGTGGCGCAGTGGTTAGCGCTGACGCCTCACAGCAAGAAGGTCCCGGGTTCGAGTCTCTCGGCTCCGGTGCCTTTCTGTGTGGAGTTT
>JAZEWT010000024.1:2178061-2188207 GCA_036362905.1 Mordacia mordax | reverse complement strand
CATGGCTCTGCATCCACAGTGGGACAATGTCTCAGATGCGTTCTTCCCCTTGGCTACCACGCAATCATTAGTCCTGACCACCGACCATTACCCCGTTCAGTGTTCAACCCAAGTCCACTTGCTTTCCCAGCAGTCGACTCGAGGGTTAAGCTGGATATATCGTTCTCTAAGCCATGTGCTCCTCTTGCGGTCTCTCAATATAATTCCAAGCATGCATCTCTGCATGCTTTGCCATGCACTTGTAAGATTTTCTCTTCCCAGTTCATTCGTGCAGGTTCCTGGACGTGAACCGTGTGCCACAGCCGGCTACATGCGCCGACTGATGCCCACTCTCCTGGAGGGGACACTCGTAAGCTCATTCCCACTGCCAAGATCATCATTCCTCGAGCAAAAGGCACGTTACCCAAATCTTTATTTAATCTCAATTGGCCTTCATGAAACATGTATATATGTGTGTGTGTACATATATATCAGTCAGGTTTTTTAATTTAAGTTGGAGGAAAACATTGAGTTATGTCGCTCTTTTAAACTGTTGTCCAGTGGGTAGGAGTAAGCAAGTTACATCTCAGGGCACCGGAGACAATTCGTAAAGGGCAATTAACCTGGGTAGAATGCCGTTGGACTGTGGGAGGAAACCGCAGCACCCAGCGAAAAACGAGGAGAGCGTGCAAACTCCATACAGAGAGACGCCCGTGGCAGATATCAAACCCAGGCCCTCCTTGCTACCCACTCCGCCAACGTGCCGCCAACTGACACGCATTGAGCTGCCGTCTATAGAGCGAGCGTGCGTGGGTGTTCGCGTCTGGTGAGAGAGGCTCGCGACCGTTGAGTGCAGAAGAAGTTCCCTGGTGTCATTCTCTGACATAGTGCCCGCGCTCCGCTGACTTGAGACGTTCACGCTGGACGTTCCCCTCACCTCGTGACACGACTCGAAGCGCGGCTCCGAAGAAACCGAGGGCACAAAATCTCACGGCGCACGAATCCGAAATATCGCAAATCTCATCCTGATCGAATGAAACAGAAAGCACGAAGGAAACACCTACCAGGCTGAAAGTGCAGCTGCTGATGCAGTGAGTTGTTTGTAGGCCGTGCCTCACAGAAGGAAAGTCCTGCCCAACGTGGTTCAATTGCCGTGGAGTTTGTGTGGTCTCCCTCTGTTCTGCATGGGTTTCTTCTGGGCTCTCCCCAGGCAGCTCAATGCGTGTCAGAAAGCAGCGCCCGAGCCGAGATTCGAACCCGGGACCTTCTTGCTGTGAGGAGGCGACAGCGCTACCCACTGGGCCACCGTGCCGCCCTCTTAATGAAGTAATTTTATTATTGTTATTAGTATATATTCCCTTATTGGAAGACACACAAGTTCCGATGTTGGTTTTCACGGCTCGATGTGCGATGAGAATTGCTTATCAAAGCGCCTCTGTCGAGATGGCCGTGTCGGGTGTTCCCTCTCTCGCTCGCGACGTTTCATCTCGCACGTTGGAGGCACCTTCATGCGGAACACGCATTGCACACAACCGCTCCCTCGCTCCTACGTTTACTCCCACGGTATGTCCTGGTTTAGCGCCTCAATAGTGACAAACCCTTACAAGACCGCCTCAAGAAGATGTCTCCAGCGTGGGATGTGGAACGTCGCGAAGAAGATGGAGCGTTCGATACGATTATCCCAAATGAGCAGCTTTAAGGAGGCAATTCTCGAAAAAAAATCCCCAGAAGAAATCCGTGTACACAAGTGTGGAACCTACTTTCTGTGCTGCCTTCTATAGGCACCGGGCTTCCCAGCAGAGCATCAGGCAGGTTCCATTAGTGTGTGATCCGTAAACCCCCAAGTAGCTGGATTGAGGGTTCGTCTTTCATCCCTCTCACAATGTGATAGTGTACATACGTTGTGTTACCTTATGATTTTATATTGTGTGTGCATTGGTTAATTGAAACGTTTATCTTAACGCAGGGATCCCTCATTCAGAAATGCAAGCTCACTGGGTATGTTCTGTTGTAATGATAAACATTTATCGATATCTCTGTGCAGACATACGTTTACACACTTGAAGGCTTTTGCAACTTTAAAAAAATTGTATAACTTTTAAACTGATAACCCTAATATTAAATGTCATTAACATCAGAGCATTCATATTCCAAATAAACTTAAGAATAGGTTGGTGATTAATGAAGATAGAATGTGCGTGTGAAAACTATTTAAGTTCACCATATAATGCCCTGTATATATATTATTTATATGCTATCATTATTCATGTGCCAATCATTCCCTAGTGACAGTTTGGCCCCAAGGAATCACCTCTGTTTCGTGGCAAAGAAACCCAACACTGCGTCTCAGAAACATTACCACAACACCGTTCTGCCGTAGCACCGCCACAAGCATTAATACTCACTCGACACACGGCGCACAGATTCTTAGAACCGGTATAACGAACCTGCAGATGGGATTCATTACCTGCTGCGGTACAGTGTGTCACTGTGTTTCAATTGAAACAATTATGCAGAGAAAAATATTTGCCCATCGGATTTCAATTAACCTACCTTGTTATTAAGACCGCCCTTTATTATAATATATACCTCAGCCTTGTTCAATCTAATTGGCTTCTGCTGCAAATAAATGTGTGTATGATATAGTTTAAATATATAAATATTTATATATAGAAAAAATAGATGCGTCTACAGCAGCTATTATTGTAACGAATCAATAGCGGGGGAAAATGCCACGTGAAGAGAGTTTGAGAAAATCCTTGCGCCAGAACTGGTTCCTGAATGTGCTATTGCTTTACTTCTCACTCCAGTATCTATAACCCAGTTGCCCTATGTCTCCTGAACATGGAGCACAGAGTTAATTTTAAAATGTCTACACGCAGCGAATGGGCAGAGGTTTCCGAGTGACATCGCGTATGCAGCGGTCTCTCATCCTCAGCTCGCGGCCATGGAGTTCCACCAAAACAGTAATCGTTCCGCAGGCACGCACCGGCAACACGTCTGTCAGCAACCGCCACCAATAACAACAACAGCAGCAGCAGCAGCAGCCCCGTCTCCACAGCCAGGCACTCCAATGACATGCAGTGCTTTGTGATCCTCGGGTGAGGGCGCTCTAGAAATGCTAATATTATTATTATTAGCGCCACCACCGCCACGACCACAGCACCACTTTTCAACACCAAAGGCACCGCCGCCACCAGCACCATCAACAGGACAAGCAACATCACCATCAGCTCAATCACCAACACAATAAAACATTCCTCCGTACATCCTTGATAGACTGTGCAGTCAAGAGCTATTAGCAAGAACCGATACAAGGCCAGCACGGCACACGATAGGTTGGAGGGCCTCACCACGTCTGGCCACCGTTGTCTTCCTGGTGGCAATGTTTACGCACTGCACCAGGTATCCTGTTCTGATCTGAGGTTGAGTCGCCCCAGGGCACCGCTACTCCCCACGCAAACATTAACATCGCCAGTGCCACCGACTCCGCCACGAGGCACCGCCACTGCCACCACCACCACCACCACCACCTCCTCAAGGGATGCCAACCACGAGGCCTCGCCCAGCGACCGCCGGAGACGTCGCCCACTCACCGATGGAGACGAGCTTGATGTTCTCCCTCTCGAGGAACTCGAGAGCCACGGACACGTTCTCCAGCTGCATCTGCCTGAAGGTGGGCCGCGCGTGGTGCTTGCGGCACATCCTCTTCTGGCTCAGCACCTCGAGCAGCGCCACGAGGCGCAGGCCATCCGAGAAGTCGCGCTGCAGGTCGCCGATCTGGCGCCCGACTGCGCGCAGGTGCTCGTTGCACCAGCGCGTGAAGGTGTTCTTCTGGATGCGCTTCCACGCCGCGTCCTCGGCCAGCTCCTTCTCGGCCGCGGCCACCGTCGGCTCGGGGCCGTCGTCGCGCCCGTTCATGTTCAGCACGCGCGCGCTCCGGCCGCGCGCTGCTCCAGCGAGAGGATGAAGCTGCGTCGCGCGCACACAAAGACAGGGATCCCCCGCGTGTGGCCTCGGTTAGCGAGCACCTATGAAGGTTGACACGGGGCACACGATGGGTTGGCCGCCTTTGTCTCCCTAGTGGCAATATTTTCACATTGCACTGGGTACTCATTTGAGGCTGAGTCGACCTAGGGGAGGGCCCAGGGCCGGTCCAGAAAATCGTCACTGGTGCTGGCCGTGAGCGGGATTCGAACTCTGCTCGCCGTGTTTATAGGTCAGCGCGCCAACCGCTGCGCCACCGCTCCCCGGCACACGTACGCACGCACATGCAGACAGTACTCTTAGACTTTAACGATGTTTTGATTTTGAAAATGATATCGACTAACGATGCAATCTTGTTCCAAGCATGTAGCACGTTCTTCTAGATTGATAGATGAACGTTTACGTCATCCCATTACTATATAATAGCGGTGTATAGAGGGAGTAAATTACGTTCTTCTATATTGATAGATGAACGTTTATGTCATCCCATTACTATATAATAGCGGTGTATAGAGGGAGTAAATTACGTTCTTCATGGTCAATGACATTTGCTGCTGACATGGCTGCTTTCACCTGGATTTCTGTCAATAAGGTGGAAAATTTAACGTAAGAAGCTTGATGGTACTGGTGCAAAAGTGAGAATTTAAAGATGAAATGGTATTAAAGTTTCTAAAGAGTGAAAAATAAAGTCGGAAGTAAAGCTGAAATTAGACATCAGAGCCTAGATGTTGTGCAGATAAAGTTTGCGCCGATGAAGGATTGGCCCTCGGTACGCTTAGCCCGGACATGCAAACACAATAACGTTTGCGACATTGTGCGCAGATTCTCACACTCTCATTAACACACAAAGATCAGTGTGTTAGAAAGCACCACTTTGCCCGTGGACAATGCAAAAGAGGGTTTTGTGTGTTAAAGAGAAAATGTGGATCTATAAAATGTGTGCGAAACTTATAGACCCTGATTGAGAGTGAGGATTGAACAGTGCCAGGGAGCAGTATTGCTTCTCCAAGACGTGCTGTGGCTTGCCTGGGCTGCCACTCTCAAGAAGGCAAGTTATAGAATTGGATAAAGTTACAATAACACGCAAACTTTGCACTGACAGCGACCGTTTCATAAACCGAGTTGGGGTCATGAGCGCCGTGATTGCAGGTGACTGGAATGTGATATCAGATCCCTTGGCTGCTTTCCACAACAGATATAATGCGGCGTAAATGCATCAGCGGCTTGACACTCAAATCACCTTGCAATTATAAAAATAATCACGAGGAAACCCAACAGCGTCCCTTGCGTTTTAATAAACCTCGGGAAACGTTCACCTTCCCTAGCAGTTCTGATCCAGCGGTGGAAATTCCATGTTCACATGGTTGAGATGGTGGCTGTTAACCTCCCACTGCTCAAAGTGGTCACCCCAATTTGGTGGCGACTCGATGATGATGATGATGGTGCTACTGCCGCGGAAGTCTGCGGCTGTGTTATTATTATTAGAACAGTTGCACTTCCAGAGCGCGTTTCACCCGAGGGTCACAAAACGCTGCTGCGGAGTGAACATCAGAGCAGATCGATTAGAAGTGAAATCTATAAACTATAAATGAACGAAGGACATAACATAACAGAGAAGATGCCTGTTAAACAATAAATAAAGGAATAAGTACAGCTCTCCGATGCATCTGGGCTGTACCGCGTGTTGTTCAGCATCACATCTGAACACGGTGAGCAACAGAGCCTTCCCTAGAACTTCTTTCCATTGGAAATTCGGTCGACTGAGTGTCTCCGCATCTTCAAATATCGTCTCAAGACTCACTTGCTCCGTGAGGCCTTGAAGGTCTCTGGCTGGGACTGTTGATGCTGCTCACTATTGTGAGCAGTGCGCTGTTGACCCGTGCATCCTCAGGAACGCGTCTTCCATCCTTTATTTGTTTAATCAATTCTTCCCTTATTTAATGTCCTTCATTGAATTATAGTCATCGTTCTGATGTTGTTGTTATCATGCCGTTCTCTCCAGAGCTCTGGCCAGCACTTTGTGAGCTTCGGCTGAAAAGGGGCTTTAGAAATACAAAATACTATTATTATAATACCCAGCACAATCCGAAAGCACGTCTACTCGCCAGACGATCATGCTGATGTGCACAGCAATGGAATCGATTATGAGTATGGCGGTGGCGTTACGATGGACCAGACTGATATTTGTAAGCGTCGATTCGCGGTTGAGATCCTTACCACCCTTATCTCGATTGCATCGCAGCCGGTAGCGATAACAATGACGACAACAGTGCGGCACGGGGATTTAGACGGGAGGCACAAGTAGTGGGTGGTGGCTTCGTGCGAATTCTATTAAAATGGCGTTACACGTAGAGTAATAATATATAATTTTATAAAATTACTCAATTTTACCTCACTTTGTAAAGTGGGTCACATGTAATTGCTGCTCTAAGTAGCTTCGAATGTGGCCAAATTGCTCCGTTTGCAGCATTGCTTGTGAAAATGTACAAAACCGCTGCTTAAACATCATCACCGCTTTAGCTTTAGAGGCTTATAGGCCACCTGGGGCCAATGTTGGAAACAAAATAAACTTAGGACAGCTCCTTTTATTTAGAGAATATGCCCTCTGGGTATTTGCAAGAAAACCCGTGATTGTGTAAATTTCTATCACAACAAGATCCTCTAAGTGACACTTTTTTTCATTTAGCCTTTGTTTACTGATTTCCTTTGGTTTGCGGATTATACTGGCCAGCTCTCCACACTGGTTTTCATCAGAGCGGGATAGTTAAACGAGACAAAGCGGCGAGCATTTCACTCTCTCGCCAGTGGCCTGATTACACATTACTGGGGAAGGGGAGAGGACCTGCTTTATTCACCTCTTTGAACTCGTTAACGTGAATGTAGCATGTGTCACAGCTACAATTGTAGGCACAAAGGGGAGTTCTCCACTGGGTCCTCGTACTAAGCGACTTGCTATCATTATTATTATCATCCTTTGTTTTTTACGCTCCTTTCCGGAACATTTAAGCATGACTGTATTTAAGGAGATTGGGGGAAAATATATTTTTTAAAAACCGCTGAAAGGATGACTAAACTGAAGTTCGTAAATACAGACCTGAATTTTTTTTACTAATTGGCGAAAAACAACTGCTTAAAATAGCAACGATTTAGGGGTTTTCCTTGGTTGCGCTTGCAATGTAAGCAACCCAACAAGAGGCAGTGGCTGTTTCAAATAATCCCACCACTCTCAAGCAGAGATCCGCAAAAGTACTGTATCGTACTGTACGGGCATGGACGTTTGCAAAGTTTTCAATGTCATTATGATTGAAACGAAGCACAGCAAACGATATCGCTCATCGCTGGTATTCCTGAGCCTCATGTGGCAATTCCATATTGTGATGACAGGGCCTCATCTCTCAAAAGAACATTGACAACGTCCCATCACGTGAAGCCATGTCAGGAGTTCCTCGTTTTATAAATCAATGGTGAACATGACGGCGATGTACATGATCATGATTGTGTTCGATTATAACAATGACGGGTAAAGATGATGATCATGATCATCATAAATACCAGCTTAAAATCCTGTACAGGTGGGGCTATACACAGGATGTGACGCCAGTGCATCGCAGGGCACTGGAGTCAATTTATTCAGCAGGCCAGTAAACCTAAGCAGCATCATGTCTTTGGACGGTGGGAGGAAACCGGAACACCCACGCGGACACTGGGAGAGAGAGGACATGGGGAGAGAGAGGACACGGGGAGAGAGGGGACACGGGGAGAGAGGGGACACGCAAACGCCACACACAAAGGCACCCGAGTCAGGAAGAGCCCAGGATCTTATTTCTGTGGGGCCACAGCGCTGCCGACTGCTACGCCACCTACCGTCCAGATGATAACGAAGATTGATAAATATATATTCGTGATGATAGCAGTGGTGATAACGACAATGATGGTGACAATGTTTTAGCAACTGTGCATTTTCCTCTTGTAAAATCATTTTAAAACCGCACGAAACGCAGAGCCATTCGTCACTGTTACGGTCGGGATTAATCCAGATCTAAAATACGGCTTTCGAAGCCAACTTTACAATCCCACCCGGAACAATGGTTGGTTCAGCTGCGAGTCTGGATGCCTCAGCAAGAAAAAACATGCGCCTGTAAAAACAAGGGTCCCATAGATCGCTCAAACGGTGCCAGCGCATAGGAGTGGACATTGACTGTGGCGCGCTGGCAATTGAACGCAGGCGTACACAGACCAGACACCAAGGTGAATCCCCTCAAGGGAATCGAATAGGAACATTAATTTAAATTGTAATATAAAAAAAATAAGGCCTGTCTCAGTCAATTCACTGCTGGGTGAAGGCCTCACCATGCCTCACGGAAGCGCGCGACACATTTGTCCATACTTCACCGCATGAGTTCGCGCAGACTGGTGAAGAAGAGCAGAATGCGGACCGTATTCTGCTGTTCAACCCTCCGCAGTGAGCAATGATTGGCAGGCAGGAAGTTGGACGCATCCGAGACGAGGGGGCTCTCAACATTTTGCACCTCACGTCCCACTTTGCCCACTTAGGTACGGACTGAACGGACCACAAGGTGGCGGTTGAGAACGGCTGTCCCACGGGCCCTCCACCGAGTAGATGGAGCAATGAAATCAGCTCCGCTCGTGTGCAGGTGCTATGGTGGATTGTTACATTGCAGAGTCGCGCGAGGAGGCGGCTTGGTAAGGTCTTCTTCATCCATCGAGGCCATTGCTTGTGGTGGCTGCAACCACCAATCAAGCTAAGCTGAACGCAGTCTGAGCACAACTGCCCCGTCTCGTTCCACAGATGCCGCGCGGTGCAAGGGAACGCCCCCCCATCCACCCCCCACACTTTCTCTGCCACGCGTGGATGTCGGGTCACGGATCGTGACACCTCGCCGTGCGTTGGATTCGCAAACTTCCCTGCGCCTCGCTATCGTTCATTCCGATCTCAATACGCAAACTCTATTGACTGGCCCCGTCCGGCAGCATTCATACACGAGGTGTTGTTGGCAAAGCCAACGACATGGGTTCAACTCTTGGTGTGGATTAACGCAGGCAGGCATTTCTCCAAAGCTGGCCGAATAGGTACCGTACACTGAAGTTGCACCACTGGCTAGAAAGTGTGTATCCTCAGAAAAGACTTGTCCCTGTCATAGGAATGTGGAACTTCTTTATCAGCTGAGATGACTGGCACAATTTTACTACAACACAATGGTGATTTCAGAATATAAAGAGTTTGTCTTCCTGCCCTGAATAGACAGGATACGAGTAAGCCTACTGCTGTCTTGTATCAGTGATATGACAATGGTATCAGATATGAGCGTCAGGAAATTACGGAATTTTAAAAAAAGTCGTTCCTTTAGAAGTTCTCAATACGTGGAACGAAATATCAGACTGCTGAAAAACGGGCAGGAAAGTGCATCCGAGAGCCACACGGCACAACCGCAAAAAAAAACCCATTGGCATTGCGGCCTATTTACCAATTAACTCAACCGGAGGTAAAGTCAGTCAACAGCGGTAGGTAGACTCATACAGGACATCTATAGCGCACACCTGATACTACGGCAGGTAATCATTTCTCGAAGAAAGAAATTAGTAATTTACAACGCTGTTAATCTAGGGCTGGCGGCGGGAGGGGGAGGTGATAGACTATACTTCACCACGCTGGTCACTGCAGGGTTGGAGCACGGCGGAAGCCCAGGGCTAGTTCAGATCACAATTTCAACCGACCTCGGTCAGACACGAGCCAAACTCTGGAAACGAGGTTTATTTTGCAAAGCGCTCTCACCAGTGCGCCATTGCTCCAGCGACAAATGATCTCTACCGTTGTCCAAGCATTAATTAAATTACTCAAACTTTCCGGCAAAATAATTAAATATCGCGGCGATGTTCTTCTCGCTATCGTCACCGCGTCTCCCATGGGAACCAGCTATTGTTTTCCATCTGTGAGCTGCTGCAGGCGCCAATCTGTGCTCCCCACCTCAGGCCCTGTGAAGCACTGACGGGCATCACAGCACAGGCAGCTTTACTTCCTGCCCGCATCTCATTGTCAGCAACCGCTTAGTCCTGTACAGGCTCGCGGTGAGCCGGAGCCTATCCCGGCAGACACAGGGCGCAAGGCAGGGATATACCCACGATGGGACGCCAGTCCATCACCGGGCGGCACTGAGGGCA
>JAZEWT010000024.1:2118110-2144492 GCA_036362905.1 Mordacia mordax | reverse complement strand
CGCGCCACGGCCACGACCGTGGTACGGTGGCGTGCGGAGCGGTCGAGATGCCCTCGTGTCGTGGCGCCACGGCGTTCGTCTAAACTCTCGGACACGCGTTTGAGGTGGATTCTTCTACGGCCATTATGATCCATGATAAAGCACGTGACCCAACCCAATTATGGATGTGTGTGTGTGTATAAAGTCTGGTAACTTGGTTCTAGCCGAAAATGTGCTTACAATAAGGTCCTGTGAGTATAACCCCATCATATTAACCACTCCACTGCTTTCCCTGATATGAAAGTGATTGCAGTCTAAAATCAATTCAAACTACGCGTTCCATAAATATTAAGCTAGCATTATTTGTTCATGAAGGCATTTGTTCTTGACATGAACGTAAGGGTTTTGGTAACAAGCCGACGTGCCTTCCGCCCCATGAGTTTGCGTAACTTTCAATTCTAAAAGCCGAGAGCGGGCCGTCCCTCTGGATCGGCGCGCACACACACCGAGATCGACCACCAACGCCTGGAGATCGATCTCGGTGTGTTTGGGCTGCCAGGGGTGACGACCACAAGCTCACCACCCTCCTGTTCTCCACGTCCTTCGTTACTCTATGTTGAAGTAAAGGTGAAGTACGGCTTTCAACACTGGACGGTGTTTGATAAACGATGTTTTTTTTACAGGATTGATCAATAGACAGATTGAATATGTCTGTACATCACGGTCCACGTGCAGAATGGCACATCTCGTCCTTTTTGTCTTCGTGACGTGCATTAGAGTGAAGAGTCGGTGCGAAGTTCGCATTGAATCTCCAGACATCATTGATACGAGCTCTCTGGTGCCTACAAATCTACTTTCAACGCGTCCTACGTGTCGTGTGCCGTGTCAGTGTGGCTGTGAGTACAATCGCCGAGCTAAAGATGACTTTACAACACGTTAACGCTACTTGTACTAAAACAACTTACCATGGAATACTCGATATTTATGGGAACACTGTAGGCGAGTAAAGACTGTGGGTCCATAGCACTTACATTTTTTTTTTAAATGTGGTGAGCCAGAAAGGGGATTTAAAAAAAAAACAACCCTTAAGTGTCGCAGTATTAGTACAAAAAAAATTGTAAATATCACTCTGCATTTCCACATCATTCACGGTACAAACTGCATCCCTCTTGTCTGCCACCTCCTCCACCAGATCCACATGAAGTCCATTATGAGGTCAAAGGATCAATGCATTTTGGGAGTTGAAGATTTTTTTTTTTTGGAAGATAAAAGACCGGCCGGCTAGTATTGAGAGTTTTGAGCAAAACTAAAACGACAAGAGGCTTGTGTTTTTCCCCACAGCGTTACTGCATTAGAAAGGCTGATGCACTTGGCAGGACGGGGTAAACGCATTTTTGTTATTCATTAAAATTACTTTGGTGGCCGATTTTTACTCTTCACGTCTTGTTTTGACGATTCCACTTCAGGAACAACTTCTCAGATTACATTTCGGTAAAAGGTGCAGCCCCTTTTCACATCGAGCTCACACCACTGCAAGCGGAAGAGCCTCCACTGGTGGGAGATCCCAGAAGCTCCTTTCGAGGACACATTGGCCTACTCTTCCACGCCGGTCATATTTCTCATCAAAGTTGAGCGGGTGTACTTTCTGTTGACCCAAACCAAACGCGACAAGAAAATCGCTGGGCTATATCAGATCATACTGCCGGGCGGATCGTGACGGGTTGAGTTGGGAAATTAAAGAAACGTGCGCCGTTACTTTAATCACCGTGCCGGGACAATGAACAGGCGACCTCTCGATTTTAAAATTCGGCGTGCACATCGCGGACATTACAGCAGCATTTCCTTACGGTTGTGTGACATTGAGAAACCTGCACGTCCATACCGCCTCGGTGTAACTTGCGACACCGGCCAGGAAAGCCCCACGTGAGGTAAAATGGACGAGCCACTGAGCCCTTCGTGAGTTTTCACAACCAACGCAACCAAACAATGATGATGTTTCAAGGGCGGCTCAACGATTGGCTAGGAAAGGCCATGCAATCGAGCGTGTTGTCATGTCAGGCTTTACATGCCTCCTCCATTGAGTCATGGGGCTTCAGTCCGAGGAGGCCTTTATCACCTGATTCTGAGACAAAAAGTGCCACTTTTCCTCAGAAAAAGGAACCGGTTTTTTTGGGGGGGGGGCCACTATTTAGCAGAAAAAAAAGGAGAAGTCTTTCACCAACATGGAAATCGAGTCCACATACAGTAGCCTGCATTTACGTTAAACAGAATGTGCCCAGTGAAAGGCGGTCGTTTTAATTAAAAAGAGGCTTAGATCCACCCGCTTAGCAAAACACTCGAGAACCCCTTTCTATTGAATCACAAATAGCCGTCGCTTACAAAGACCGACAATCCCCAGAATGCTCGTCTTTTAAGCGATGACCTCTTTAAAAATTCAGTTGCTCCTGCATATCGCGTCCGTGTTTAAATTTTTATATTTTAAATATCAAAGTAACGATTCCATCAGGCATTCCTAAAAATCTACTGACTGAACGATGTGCATCCCCGAAATAAAATCCCTGCCAAACAAGACTATCAAATCCGTAAGGACACGAAATAGAGGATGCAGTGCTTTGTAGAATTCATACAATTGCTTGTTAGAATAATGATATGCAGCAAACTCCAATACCTTGCAATGGCTATGTTAGATGATCTGAAGGGCTATATGAGGCAATGTTCAGCAGTCCACACTTTATGTAATTCAAAGCGACCTTAGCAAAATAATTAAGTGAAACAACCACAGCCACATTTAAATTAGGCTTGTTTCTCCAATGCTCCTAATTCTGTATGCGCGCACACGCGCTCTCATGCGTATCCTGTCTGGGGTAGCTAGAGTCGATAATGATGTTCATTGCGTGTTTTAAATTTAAAAAAAACGAGGAATTATTCTTACCAGCCGATCGGTTCGAAGTTAATTTGTCATTTGTATTGATATTCAACGTCACAAGCGTTTCAAAATACACGACCAGTTGCTAGGCGAACAAAAAATTATATTGGCAACCTGTATGTGAGATCATTTCCTTAACCTCAATAAGCATTAACTTCAAACTGTGCCTCAGATTCTTAAGGGTGTTAAAGAACAAATAATGACTGCTTCCGCCTCGCAGGGTAAAAACTCTACTGCCTCGGGTTCGCCAGAGTGACTGTGATTGTTCAATAAATCCTCTCACCCTTTGATTAAGACATTACATCACGAGCTCGCTCGCTTTCTTAAGGCTGCAGGAAATAAGGTGCGATTTCCCTTCAAAAGCAATTGCTATGCGATAATATCAATAGGCGTGGAGGGGGCTAAGCATGAAAATCGGGCCTGGGAAAGGAGACAACGCCGATGGCAAGTCTTTGATGTGAGTTCGGGTCATACCCCGCGACGCGCGGCGTGCTGCCCGCCGTTTTCTCTCTGCGGGGTGCCACCGGACAACCCGCAGGGCGCTGTGCAGCACGGGAACGCACACCGTGGAGGTGCCGCCACCCTCCCTCTCCCATCAGGACGGGCTGCGTGCCAACGCCCTGTCCCTGTGCAGCACGGGAACGCACACCGTGAAGGTGCCGCCACCCTCCCTCTCCCATCAGGACGGGCTGCGTGCCAACGCCCTGTCCCTGTGCAGACCGTGCAGCGACCGGGACCTCACTGCGGGCGAGGGTCTCTTTCTGGAGTCGACTCGTTATGAAACTTAAAATCCAGGCGTTTAGTAGGTCTGCAAGGGTCAACAATACCTAACCAATCGACAATCCGATATGGTAGAAAGCCTTAGCCTGGAGAAGACATTCCTAAACTCGATGTATAGAATGAAATAAGTAGAACAGGTGTTTACCATTTCTGGCAATTATGCAGGTATAGAAACCCCAGATTGTAAATCTTTCAAAAGTTTTAGCAACGGTTCCAACCACATGCCTACATTTGCCGAACGTTGCAAGTTAACCGGGAGTCTGCCTGCTTTCCAATGGACTCTCGTCGTTTCACAGCGCGCACGTCTGATTCTTGCGATACAGGTCCTCTCTGTGGTACAGAGCTTTGAGTCACGGTAAGTTGAAAATCGTGTGCACAAGTGTGTGTGTGACGCATACAATAGTAACAGTATTTTTAAAAATGCGGTGTTGTCCACGTCATGCGTGGCTTGCTTAGCAAAGCACAACACAACGCCTCTACTTGTAGTCGAGTGACGTAAACTGTTTAGTGGTGGGACGCCAGCACTGTTGTATGGGGGAAACCCTGCATTGGGAATTGTCAAAATTACTTTCGCAAGAGAAAAAACACGGGCCAAAGCCATTGAAAACATTCGATAGCAAGAGACTGCGTGATAGCACAGCGACGAATCTCCAGCCCTCTGGCAAGCCTACAACGCAATTACAAATATAAGATTACAAGATCTTAACACCCGCATAATCGCCAGATACGGTAAAACCTATTGTAATCTTATATTTGTGTACTGGCAAAAAAGTACCCATAGCGTTAACGCAATTACAGTTCAACGCATCTCGGATTCAACAACGGGGATGGTGTTGATGAGACGGGCGAGAGCCACCAGGTATCGGATTGGAGACATTTTCAGTGAAGAACACTGCTGAACACATCTGCCCTCGATGCCATTCGTTGAACTTGCAAGCGGATTCAACATTCACCATCGCTACTTTGAACACGACTCTCCATTGCAAAGCCGTTGCTCACACATAGCCATGCACATCAATGCCCATCAGCCTTAAATGATATAAAAGTGTACATTTATGCATTACTAAACCAATTCCTCAATGTCCTATACAGTGACGAATGATGCTTAACAGACGGGTAAGGTTTGTATAAAAGAGTTTGTGCTTTTGCCACAAAAGCTTCTCGAGGACACGTCAATGCAAGCCAAGCTGGAGGGTTTGGGGAAGTCACAGCCCTAGGCGCTGATGCCAATGCCTGCCTCTTCGCCGTCTGCAGTGCTCCCTTAGTACCCTAATGTGGTCGGTTGTGACACGAAGTGCACCTGGATCGATCAAAGGTAACCTGGCACAGACGTCGCCAGTCCCGAAAAAGCGGTCGTTACACTGCAGCCCAGGGGTGGCTTGAATGAGTCCGGCGCGCACGCGTGCGTGTACACCCGTACGTATTGGCACCGTGGCACGAGCAGCAAGGCGACCCGTGCTGCCCTCCGCCACTCGCAAGGGATTCCCATCCATCCGAAGCACGTGGACATCTTGTTCGCCAACGGCACAGCAAGGTCAGTCCGACAAACTCGCGCACGGTCGTAACAAAGCGGCCATCAAAGCCACGGCCAATGGACTAACGATGACGCGCGGCTGTGGGGGAAGTGCACCGTCCGATGTGGCCGTCAGCGGTGCTCTCTTGCAGTGCTCAGCATGATTGCCCAGAGGTTTTGTGTTGAACTCCACAGGCGTCCCCTCCATCAATATTGTAAACTCACTGCTATCCCGGCCCGACCGGCCTCGATCCGCAAGAGGTACAAGCGGCTCGCCGCCACCACCACCAACTCCACCACCACCACCACCGGCTCCACCACCACCAACTCCACCACCACCACCACCACCGGCTCCACATACTCCTCCAGGTACCGGCACGCGATTCGTGGAACGATCTCTGGCGAGAGAGGGCGACGATGCCGATCAGTCGAGCGGCGGCAGGGAGGCCGGTGCTTGCCGCAGGCAGCCGGTGCGTCTCGAGCGAGCGAGCGAAGGAAACAGGAGGGCGCTCGCCGTCACTCCATGGTCGGATAAAGGACGGACACCGCGATGCCCACCATCATGGCCATGAGAGGCAGCCAGCCAGCCCAGGATTTCTGCTGCAAAACAGAGGAGTGAGGGCGACACAGAGACACCGTTAGCAGTGCGCACGGCACGAGCATTGCAGAAGGCAAATGTTGTCGGCTCTAATTAACATTTCTAAGTGATTTAAAGCCCTTTCTCAAGCGACTGTTGCACGAGGCATTCCCCATACTGTGCCGATGGTGGGAGCGGTTTGATCTCACGCTTCACCACGTTGACCAGATTGAGTCTGTGGGGGCCAAGCGAAGTGTCAGACATCGGTCGCCACTGATGTAGAAGCTGGCGAGCGACTGTCATCAGCTCACCGGGTTCATAGTGGGGTGCGCAGACCACGGCGCAACCTTTTTCAGGGCGGTTAGCGGAGTGCACCGCAATACGGTGCAATACAGTGTGGTGCACTGCAATACAGTGTGGTGCGCTGCAATACAGCGCAATACAGTGTGGTGCACCGCAATACAGTGCAATACAGTGTGGTGCACCGCAATACAGTGTGGTGCACTGCAATACAGTGTGGTGCACTGCAATACAGTGTGGTGCACCGCAATACAGTGTGGTGCACTGCAATACAGTGTGGTGCACTGCAATACAGTGCACCACTTTGAATAACAAAAGGAAAACTTAACACAATGATCAATAACACTAGCCTTAAAGAAAAAAAAAATATACAGTAGATAATATTTCAGGCAATGGCCCTTCTAATAGCACGCAAATATTGCAAATAAAAAGCGTGAAAACAAAGACTTATATTCGGAAACCTTTACAAAAGGTCGTGCCACTGATAATAGATAACTTCATACAGGTGACCTACGGAAGCCATCGTTCGAGGCACCGATTAAATGAATCGGTTACTGCCCGGCCAGGGGCTGCTTCACTGTTTGTTATTTGCACAACATTCGCGCTCTGAATTTAAATATTGTTTCCACGTTCCATTGCAACCCCGTCTGTCCGTCGGTCCGCGGGTCTGGGTTCCTGAGCACGGCTCTCATGGCTGTTGACTCAGCTTTGGAAAGCAAGACCCCTGTGACCTCCTCCAGGGAGGAGGAGCGGCCGAGGAGGTGCAGGCAAGACGCTCGCACCAGCAGTGCTCCACACCGTGAGCGACAGACTTTGAACAAGGGGGCCGGCGTATTATTTAACACCGGGCACACTCAAAAATGTGTTTTATTCAGAGTTATCAAATGTAGTTTGAGTAAAAATATATATGTACTATTAACGTCTCGACTTCTCTACTCAGTGCCAAATGTAGAATTAAAAAATATATTGGAAAAACAAGCAGGCACACGTGTGTACTTGCCTAAGGAGTCGGATGGGCAATACTTGCTCGGCTGTCTCACCAGTGCCGATGTTTACATGACACATCAGGTGTTCATCTAACGCTCACTCAGTCTCGGCGAGGGACCGCTACGGTGTTAATATTCGTCTACGACATCGGTCGTGCGCGGAACTGGAACTCGTGTCGCCGGGTTCGTCGCGCCGTGCGCGAAACCACGACACTACCGCTCCACACGTGCACGTTCAATGACGCGCACACACATACACGGGCGCACACACACACACGCACGTGTAATCGGTCCCCTGTCCGGCTGACTTTGGTGGTCAGCACGAATAACACAGAATCGATTACAAGCCCTCCGCTGACAGCAGCATCGCGTCGGGACTGCTTCACCCAACTGCGTACAGGACGTGTGGGCCCTGGGAGCACCGCGTGCCCATCGGGTATTGAGCCGCAGCAGTCGGTGTTCATCGAACTGAGAGGCGCGGCGATGAACGGCGCTGTGTGGGGGCCGCCGTGCTATCGAGGACATCAGAGACCCATCCACAGCGTATGCCGCACGTCGCTCCAAATAGTCATGGTCCATAGACTGGCACCAACACAGTTATAAAACCGAAATATTCACAGTGTCCCGCTCAATGCCATTGATATTCCTCGCTCGGAATCTGGGCTGACAGAAATACATCACCACGTTGTAACCATGGCGTTGAACATTTCAATGTCCCCACGGTACAGTGTTCATTACGCATCTCATTGGGCACCGTAACGATTCTACTATTTCATTCCAACTGCGCAGCCTTGCAAAAAAAAAATAATTGCGCTTCGAGAATGCTTTTCACCCGAGGGTTACAAAGCGCTGCGCAGAGCTGTGGAGAGAATTTCATGTTAACGAGAATAACGATTTAACAACAATAAATCAACAACCACGGTTTTTTTTTACAAAGCGGAGCTGTGGATAGAATGGCAGGTTAACAACATCAGGACAGTTCAACTGAAAGTCAAATAATGGCTGTAAATTAAAGAAGGACATAAAATAAGCGATACAAATCATTCTTCAACAAACATGGAAGAAATAAATGTTTCTGAGCAGGCGCAGGTCGACAGCAAACCATCATCCCAGCACGACAACAGTGAGCCACATCAACAGTTTTATCCAGAGGACTTGAAAGCCTTACAGAGCAAGTGAGTCTCGAGACGAGATTTAAAGACGCCCAAGGACTCAGCTGGCAGAACCACCAATGGAAAGGCATTCCAGAGTCTGGGAGCGGCGCGTGAGAAGGATAATTAAGCGATCTGTCACATCAAACTCTTATAGCGCACGTAATCCGAGTAAACTGACATCACAGTGGAGGTGCACGTGATTTACAGTGAACGAATGTCCCATCTCATCTCATTGTCAGACACCGCTTCGTGCTGTACAGGGTCGCGGTGAGCCGGAGCCTATCCCGGCAGACATATACACACGATGGGACGCCAGTCCATCACCGGGCACTGCGGGCAATTTAGCCTGCAAGCCAATTAACCTATGCAGCAGCATGCTTTTTGAACTGTGGGAGGAAACCGAAGTGCCCGGCGAAAACACAAGCGGACACGGGGAGAGAACACGCAAACTCCACACAGAGCCGAGATTCGAACCCGGGACC
Source organism: Mordacia mordax (assembly GCA_036362905.1). Taxonomy (NCBI): domain Eukaryota; kingdom Metazoa; phylum Chordata; class Hyperoartia; order Petromyzontiformes; family Petromyzontidae; genus Mordacia; species Mordacia mordax. The sequence goes on along the minus strand of JAZEWT010000024.1, from coordinate 2,135,795 downwards.
TTCTTGCTATGAGGCGACAGCGCTACCCACTGGGCCACCGTGCGGTCCCCGTGAACGAATGCGTTTAGAAATAGTCGGCGCGATCGTAACATTGTCCGTGTGCACGTAACCCAGTAATGAGTGGACAAGCGCGATCGCCGTTGGCCGTTCCAGCGCCACCACCAAGCGAAAGCTCTCTCATCTCTCATTATCTGAAACCGCTTAATCCTATATAGGGTCACGGTGAAGCCGGAGCCTATCCCGGAAACACAGGGCGCAAGGCAGGAATACACCCGACGACGGGACGCCGGTCCATCGCCGGGCATTGCGGGACAATTTTAGTCTGCGAGCCAATCAACCTATCCAGGAGCATGCTTTTGGACTGTGGGAGGAAACCGGAGTACCCGGCGAAAACCCACGCGGACACGGGGAGAGCATGCAAACTCCACACAGAAAGGCACCGGAGCCGAGAGACTCGAACCCGGGACCTTCTTGCTGTGAGGCGTCAGCGCTAACCACTGCGCCACTTCTCAGTGTTTGTATGCGGCTGCGATGATGCGCCTCGCTGTGCCACGTGGCCTCATCTTCTTCTTCCCCAGGGTGTCGATCTCGCAGAGACGGCGAGACCTCCGACGAACACCAGCGCCGAGATGGCCCGTCTTCGTTAGCGTTTGCACATCGATGTGCTTAGAAACGACAACGGGTGTATAGACAGCGCGACAACGCTCACCATTTTTAAATCTTGCTTTTAAACGTTTCCGTTTCAAGTCAACCTTTGGGTCTTAACCTGACAATAAGAATAATTGCATTTATAGGGCGCTTTTCACCCGAGGGTCACAAAGCGCTGCACAGAGCTGCGGAGAGAACGGCAAATCAGCAACAATAACTTTTTTTGAGGTTTTTTGTTGTTGCAAATCCGAGCTGTGGCGAGAACGCCACGTCAACAACAACAACATCAGAAGAGTCAACAACACAGTGACGTGTGAAACAGAGAATAGGTGTTTACCATTTCTGGCATTAATACAAGGTGTCAAGGCTTTGGAAACACCAAATAGGCACCTGTCACCAAGCGTCAAGTTTGCAAAAAACCACACATGCCTGTGGAAAAATATACAAGCAAAGGGCTTAAATAATGTATTCATTACCCTTGAAACTGATTGGCCCACATACGCAATCAAATAATGTTGTTTGCATGTTTTGCCACAAGCATGTGTGTTTTATTTCAAACTTGACACTTTCTGAAAGGTGTCTATTTGGCGTTCTGAGAGCTCAACACTTGTATTATTGCCAGAAATGGTAAAGCCTCTTTATTTATGTCTATGTATTGGAAAAAAAGGTTCCCAATACTTCACAGTGATTGTTCATAAATCACACTTACGAAAAAGTTACAATCTTGTTGAGCGGCTGAACGTTGACAAACAATTTGGCGTAAAACTCACGTGGCTCAATTCCAAAAACAAACATGGATCAAGGAAATAACTAAAAGATGAGGTTCTTATGCAACAAAAATAAGCCACCTGCATCCATTCAGCGTAAGAGCTCATCCACAGCCGACAGTGACTCTACCCTGCAGCAGCTGCTCTACAATCAATCAACGTTCTTTGTTTAAGTAGGTAATTGCCCACTCACCCTCGTTATCAATCAATTCACCGATTAATCAATGACTCTGGTGCCTTGTGCAAGCAGATAACTCTTATCAAGCAGTCCATAAGCCGAATGGTGAGACTCCCGACACGCAGGCAACACTCATCTGCAGTGAGAGGTTTCATTTATTCACATATCGGCTCGAGCAAATATTCTTCGCTCGGTGAATAACAACGATAGTCATTCTGCTCTCCCCTACGGCAATATATGCAGGAGCCAAATTCCAAAATCGAAGTTTGCCGTGGGCGGCGCGGTGGCCCAGTGGTTAGCGCTGTCGCCTCACAGCAAGAAGGTCCCAGGTTCGAATCTCGGTTCGGGTGCCTTTCTGTGTGGAGTTTGCATGCTCTCCCCGTATCCGCGTGGGTTTTCGCGGGGCACTCCGGTTTCCTCCCACAGTCCAAAAAGCATGCTGCTACATAGGTTAATTGGCTCGCAGGCTAAATTGCCCCGCAGTGCCCGGCGATAGACAGGCGTCCTATCGTGGGTGTATCCCTGCCTTGCGCCCTGTGTCTGCCGGGATAGGCTCCGGCTTCACCGTGACTCTGTATAGGACTAAGCGGTTTCAATCAATGAGATGAGATTAAGTTTGCCGTTCGTCAGAAGGCCTCGGGAAAGATGTGTGTGGTTCTGCCGCTCGATTGTACATCGGGGGAGGCACGTGCTGCGTGATTGTTCAGGTGGAAAGCACTTGCGGTGATTCAGGAAGGGTTTGCTCGTGGTTTGCGGCAACGGAAACGTGCCTTAAATAAAGGTTAGATCAGCTGCCGGGAGCAACGACAATGTTATCCAGATTTGTGCCTTGGGGCTGAATTGGCGCTAATTCAAATCCAGATGAGACAAGCGAGACACATGTGAGCGTGATGCGGTGAAACGAGAGAGACATAGACAAGCGAAAATAATGATAAATACAGACTCGAGAGAGATTAATTGGATTTTTAATGTTTATCCGGTTGTAAATGTGTGCTGAAATTTGGTGCACGCCCGTTTTGTCATTAATCAGCGGGAGTCGCTGAACTCCTTTGGGGGTGTGTGTGTGTGAAGTGCTCTCATTGTTTGCTTATTCCCAGTACCACCAACAATGGGAGAATATTGATGAAGTGCAGGAGGAGGAGCACTGGGCATCAGTCGAGACGGAACATCACTGAGGAATGCGGGGGGGGGAAGGGCAGGGGAACTCGGAGCCTCGCTCTGTGAGGCTCCACTGCCAGCAACACCAGCGGAAGGCTGCGTAATTAATGATGGAAAAACGATGAGGGTGCCCGCATGATAAATGGAAACTTTTGGAAGTTTAAAAAAAAAATGAATACGCTTGTTGGGGGGGGAGGGGGCGGGGGGAGGAAGCTTCTCAACGTGTCCGGGGTTCACCCGTCGTGACGGAGAGAAAGCGCAGAGACCCACGCGCTGACATCGCGGTGCCTTACAAGCAGCTGCTTGCGCACCGTGCCCATAAATCAGCGCTATCGGCCGTCACCCAGTCACAGCTGGACCGAGGTCCTCCCGCGGCGGCGCGCAGCACCACGGTGGTGATGATGCGATCGGCTGGAAGCCGAGAGAACAGCCTGAAGGGTTGTCATGCGAATCAACCAGGGTATAAATATATATGTATATATTTAATTTTTAAAAGAATTTAGCGACAAATAAATTACATACCATAAATACAATAAGTCAAATTTATTAAAATTAACGGATTAAGGTAAATAAAAGAAATACCAGATACTATGTATGCCATACAGTGGGATGTTGTGACGTCATAAAAGCGGTCAAGAGATAAGAGACCAGGAAATTATTGGTGACGTATGCCTGAGCGCTATTATATATAGATTATGGTGATGACAACATCTATCACTTAAATGTAGGCAAAAAGCTTTGTGATGGCAACCCAATAATTCATAATTTAAGTGCAGTCATGAAGACTTGTAAGAGTGGGATAAATAACCCACGAGAGGTACTCTCGAGCTCCCCACAGTGCAGGACTTTCCACGAGCAGTGGCATGAGCAGGAAATTGCAGGCTGCACCTTTAACTGCGACTCGGAGTTCGCTGCACGTAATATCAACACACACAGCAACGGAGGCATCATTAATTAAACAATGAACAAACCATTTACCCTGAAGCACAGTAACCCATGAACTATTTGAAAAAACACAACTTAAAACCAACCTTTTGTGAAAACACTTTTTCGTACAAACGCATGTTATTTTATAAACTCTGACTAAGGCTCAGCGGCGCAATAGCTAAATCGTCACAGCGGCCCACAGCTAACACAGTTTTAAGCTTTCGCATTATGGTCTTAATTACGATATAAGATTGCTGCAAAATATGCGCAATAAATAATCAATAATTGTCTCCTTCACAAAGCCATCTTTCCACGTAAAAAATAACTGAAGTAAATCTTGCAATCGAAGCTCATCAGCTGCAATGCCGTATGCGAGCGGCACGGTGGCCCGGTGGGTAGCGCTGTCGCCCCCTAACAGCAAGAAGGTCCCGGGTTTGAATCTCGGCTCTGGTGCCTTTCTGTGTGGAGTTTGGATGTCCTTTCCCCGTGTCCGCCTGAATTTTCGCCGGGCACACCGGTTTCCTCCCACGGTCCAAAAAACATGTTGCTGCACGGGTTAATTAGCGTCCCATCGTGGGTATATCCCTGTCTTGCGCCCTGTGTTTGCCGGTATAGGTTCCGGCTCACCGCGACTCTGTACAGGACTAAGCGGTTTCTGACAATGAGATGAGATCATTTCAACAGCACCGTTGTAAGACAAGCAAACGCTGAACCGGTTTGGGTGCACAATGTCTCAAGCTGTCAGCCTGGCTTAATTCATTGCTGGTGAAGTACTGATGTTACAGGCAAAGACCCCTCCTCTCTCTTTACATATACGGGATTCCAGCTCAACAAAATTAAACAACATGCCGCAAAGATTACATTTGAGTTACGGTTCATATTAAAGATGACTGATGGCAGCGATCTAAATTCTTAACCAACAAATTCCGACATAAATGCAAGAGTTATTGTTTTCTTGCGATAAGTTTATTACAAACATTAACGCTGGGTTTCTCCTGTGCCAAAAGTAAACATGTCCCTTTTATGAGCGCGTAATATTTTCAAGTCTGCTGTTACCCATTTACGTCACTGCAGGCATTTTACAAGCAGCTGAGACAGATCGAAGACTTGGCACAATGAGCGAGCAGATTCCACGGGGCTTTTATTTTGTGTCCTGTCAAAACCACCCATTTCAGATCCCCAGCCGCGCTCCGCAAAACGATGCTCGTACTCTCGTGCGCCTCCTCCACGCACAGCGCCCCTCCGCACCGCCCCGTGGGTGATGACGCAAGGCGCCAGTCGCGCAAGCCGGGAGCGCCTGGACGCGCAGTCTGGTGCCCCAGCCACCGGCGTGCACGACGGGCTTCTCGGGCGGCGCGGTGACGAGCGCTGCCGCCGACTCGCAGCACGAAGCGCCTCGGTTCGATACCCTGCTCGAGTGCCTTTCTCTGGAGTCTGCATGCTCTCCCCGTGTAGGCGTGCATTTTTCGCTGGGAATTCCGGTTTCTTCCCACAGCGCTGTCGAGGTCAATTGTCCTGATTAAACTGCAGCCGGTGCCCTGAGATATTGTAACTTGTTTACCCTTCCCCGCTGGACAACTATTAAAAAGAAATATTGAAATGCCATGACACCAATCTTGCTTAGGGAGGGCTCGAACTGTGTTAGAATCCTGAGCCAGCACCACTGAGAACCTGCAATTTTAACCCAATTACAACCCTGTTACAGCTTCTCTTCATTAAATTGGAACTCAAAGTGCAGCCACGGTGATGTTTTCAGTGTTACCACTAATTCCAGAGAAAAGGTAGAGGTGCAGCCCTGCAACTGCTTACTCAGTACATGGGTGGCACAATTGCCTCCACTGGTTGTGTTTTGGCCTACTCCTCCACGTTCGTTAGACGTCTTGGAATAGTCGTGAGTATTCACACTCTCTACCCAGCAACACACGACCTGCTGATTAACTGTAGTGGTAAAAAACAAAACGTTATTGTTGCCGATTTTCCGTTGTAGGTCGTTGTTGTTGACGTGCCATTCCCTCAGCTGCTGTGTGCAGAGCTTTGTGACCCTCGGGTGAAAAGCACTCTATAAATGCAATTATTATTAAACCATTTAAACGGTTAAATAAATAGATACGTATGTGTTTACTATATCAGCGTAATGTAGCCAGTGAGCTTTGCACGTTTTAGAAAAACGTGCAGTTCCTGCCATACAATAACGTCAGAACTGGTCAAAGCAACAGCTTATGAAAGCAAACAGGGTAAACAAACAAACGCATAGCAACAATTTGTGCAAAGATGAAACGCCGTCCGTAATTATAAAATCAACAGTAACATGCAAAATTGCACGGCACAAAAAGTACCAATAACTTAATAAGAGACAAAGGAGAGTCAGAGCATAACTGTGGCATGGGAATACGACAGAGACGTTTTTAGGTTAAAAGTTAACAGCAAATGCAACCCTGCAATAACACCGATCAATTTTTGCAATCGCAGCTGGACCGAAATTTTTATTTTCGCTGGGATCTTAGATCGCTCAATCATGATTGGAGACTGTAGCCTCAAGCCGCACTAATTTAACTGCCGGGATGTGGCACCAATGACCGGTGCACTGTCAGTCCAGTTCACCCACCATTGCACCGCGGCAGTGTGCGTGCACAATTCAGCCGATCCGTGAACGTCCATCAGCAGGTCGATGAATCTTTTGAGTCAGCAACTGCCTTTCCGCGCTACGCATCAGCGTACAGGTGAAATAACAGGCGCGAGAGGGCACCGCTCGCTCGATTGCTCAGAATCCTGAAAAAGCCAAGGCCTCACGAAATGTAAAAGACTAAGCAACGTCATACGCTGAGCACTCGTGTGTATAATTATCGGAGACCGTGAACAAATTATGGGAAAATCCGACTCGCAAAGCAATATGACTAATAAGGCCATGGAGGCAGTAACAACTGTGCTTTGAAAAACACCAAATGTAAATAAACTGAGATGATGGTGATGCCGAATTGGCCATAGATGAGATCTGAACTCACAATGAAACAATTATTAGCAGCGCAGTTCTTCAACTTAATAATAACAACAGAAAGGTCACAAATCCGGCGAAACCATGGGGTGCCAATGGCTGAATGTTACAATGACCCTAAAATTGACTTATATGTTCTGAAACGGGTGTTTACAGGAATACACAACAACAAAAGACACCCCTGGCATTTTGTAGCTATATATATGGGCTACGTTTACAGCAATGTCTGATATTCAAGTGAAACTTCATTTTGATATTTGAAGACAAGTCCATTGTCATGACGGATTACGGTGCACTGTAGTGGCATGCCCCACCGATTTAAAGGCACTTTTTTAAAAAATCATGAACGAAGCTTTGAACGTGCGTCAGATCGCCCAGGACACACAGGATATTTGTTTTTCGATTTCATCTCCCGTGAAAAGCTACCGGTCATGCACAATCTGCCTGGCATTCCCTGTAACTTTGTTCGAAGGGTCCTTTGAAGAATGAAAGCGTGTGCTTCTCACGTCGCCAAGATAGTGACCAACTTTGAACTGGGCCAAGCAACAGACGATGTCGTCACAGAATGCTGCGCTACTTGTGCTAAAAACACTTCCCAGCGTACCCTGGGATTTACTCTCACCGAGTGGAATGCGAGCAGATCCGAGACAGTTGTGTGTGGCAAAGCTATTATCCTGGCATTGGTGTAACGGAAACCAGACGCGCGGTGGTTATATCCCAGTAATAACAAAAATTAGCATTTAAAGATACACACATGTCGGCGGCTACGATAATGCTGTGCTTTGCAAAAGGTTCTTAGCTTCTGAAGCAATCATTTTGCAATTGTTATTATTATGTAAGTGTTAGAGTTGTTATTGACATGCCGTTCTCTCCACAGCTCCGTGCACCGCTTTGTGACCCTCGGGTGAAAAGCGCTTTAGAAGTGCACTTGTTATTATCTACAATACAAATCGTGCAAGGTATTAAAGAAATTCGTCATGTTTTTAGCTTGTTGTTCCCGTTGCTTTCTGTACCTTAAGCAAATTATCTCTAACTCGTTTTTCAATTGAGCTTTCCACTCGAAAATCGTCAACATTCATGAAGGTAGAAACTAAAAAAACAGAAATATCTTCGTGTAGGCGTACAGGCGAGCTGCATGAAAAGAGCGGCTTGACATCAGTTTGACGTTTAGCTAATGACATAAGAAGACTTTATAATCAGTCACGCATGCCCTCATAAAGTCCCTGTAATATCACTACCATTAACGTTAAAATGACATAAGTGCAACGATCCCACCAAAGCTGGCCCGACTGCTTATATTTTTTCTTATTAAAAAAGGCTCAAATCCATCTCAGTCAGGCAGCTCACAACATACAGCTGAGGTTTCTGCAAGCTAAGGGATTTTTTTTATGAGCTTGCATCTTCCTTTAAAGTATCCATGGTGCGGCTTTCTATGTCTAACAACTTTCTGCCTGTGTGCGCGTCTTTTCAACCATAATAATAATAACTGCACTTCTAGAGCACTGCAACATTGAGCCGGGAGGTTTAGTTCCTGCGACTGGCCGGCCGGCTACGTAATTTCTGTCAAGACGGAATAAAGTGAACCGTCTGATTTAATGCCATCGTTGCAAACAGTGATGTCATTTGCCAGAGAAGGCGAGCGTGAGCCATTTCCAGTCATAATAATATATTTTTTTAAGACAACGATTGTTCAATTGGGGCGGCACGGTGGCCCAGTGGGTAGTGCTGTCGCCTCAAAGTAAGAAGGTCCCGGGTTCGAATCTCGGCTCAGGTGCCTTTCTGTGTAGAGTTTGCATGTTCTCCCTGTGTCTGTGGGTTTTCGCCGGGTGTTCCAGTTTCTCCCACAGTCCAAAAAACATGCTGCTGCATAGGTTAATTGGCTTGCAGACAAAACTGCCCTCAATGCCCGGCGACAGACTGGCGTCCCACCGTGGGTACATCCCTGGCTTGCGCCCTGTGTCTGCCGGGATAGGCTCCGGCTCACCACGACCCTGTACAGGACTAAGCGGTTTCTGATAATGAGATGAGAATGTTCAATTGCTTTGACAAATCACTCATATTATTCCCTTTACGTTCCCATGTCAGGGCTGTAGCCATTCCCTTAATGCAATACTGTATACATGTTCCAGGTAACTGTGAACACAAGTTACTGTGCAATAGAGACAATAATTCTCAAATGGATCAAACAATAGGTTTATGACTGCAATGTAATGGTTTCATGATTAAATTACCCATTACATGACCCACCGCACTTGCAATACATACCGATACATTTAATCAATAGTAAATTCGAAAGCTTTAAATCAGTGAATGTGCACTTGTTATATAAAATATTGATGTAACAAAGCACCAACTGCTGGCCCACAGACATGATTGTCAATACCGAGTCGCTGGTGCACGCAGCAGAGATGTTGCTCCCCTTGTCACCAGTGTGCTTGTTCTGGCTATGGTGACGTGAATCTTCCGTCTCTGTCATCTTGCCAGGCTGAGGCCCTCCCACACCCCATCACGCCAAAAGCACCTCACCACGCCGACACCACACGACACGCCTCCCTCTACCTGGACAGCATCTGCGATCACACTGCCATACAAGCACACGTGGATTCCTGTGCAGCCTTAACAGACTGCTGGGTCAACTGCTGTTCGCAAGCACTTTGATCCAATTTTACTTGTTCTTCTGCAACGATGTGTATATTTTTCAAAAAACCCAAAAAAATGGGTATTGCTGCCGATTTTCCGTTCTGATGCCAATGTTGTTGACGTGCCGGTTCTCTCCGCAGCTGTGTGCAGCGCTTTGTGACCCTCGGGTGAAAAGCGCTCTATATATGCAATTATTATTATATTTTGTTGAGCAAAAACATAATCAATGACACGCATACAGTGAACTGCATGGGGTCACATTTAGCTTAAGGTGTCACCGTCGAAATAACTGGGAGAGGAAGACATTAGCACATCGACTTGAGGTGACATTCCTGTAGCATCCATAACGCTGTGGTCTCCTCGTCGCTGCTCAATCTCATTGAACGGCCACTTCTCAAAATGTTTTTATGATTATTAGTCGGCACACCAACGTACACAAAGGCTGAGATTGTATCGATGTCCATCGTTAGCCTTGTGGCAAGTGCTGCGGCAGGTAATGTTTGCAAGCACCTGTCAGGGCAGATATGATGATATTGGTTGGTGTGGCTACTGCCACCAGGAGTTTTAAACAACATCCAAGGCAGCTGTAGAAAAAGCAGTGGGGCCTCATTCATTGCGCAAGGGACCACCAACAGCTCATGACGAACGACACGGTGGTCCTCTTGTGTGAGGTCACCATCAAATAGAATGAAGGAATCCGACTGACAGCCAGCGGTCAGGCTGAGACAGCTGAAGACAGTTCTCACCATTATTGGGACTCACCAGCGCAGACGAGGCACCAGAGCCACCCCGCGCCGCGAGCCACCGCGTGCAGCACGGTGGCACGTATGAGGAGTGTCAATCGCTATCCGTCAGATCTAATTGTGGTGGCTCGGCCCGCCGTGCAGTGGGATTACTCGCAAACCGCAATCGTGAAACATTAACTACACATCAAACACACACTCGCACAGCTGCGCAATCTCAGTGCAAGTCATACTGACCCTGCTGTCTGTGTATATATTCATTTATATCATTTTCTTTTTGCAGAAAAGACAATTTGCATTGTTTTTATATTTTGAAAGCACGTTCGCGAGGACAGTTAATATTACAAAAAAAACACACACGTGCGCTATCGGCATTAAAGCACAACTTTAAGCTGGGCCATTCAATAGCCTGACGATGCTTCCGATGTGGGAAGCGAAACGCTGCGAAGGAAACACGAGGCACGCTCGACACGGCTATCCTGGAGCAACTCTCATACACCGAGTCGTGCAAACTTAGATGGTAGTTAATATTCAATTATGGGGACTGTTAAAAAAAAACAGGTGGCTCTGAAATAGAGCGAGAGGCTTGCAACCTGATGGTTGCAAGTTCAAACCCTGGTTAGGGGTTAACTCAGCCCAACAGCCATCTGGGGAGTATTAAATAAGTACACTGTGCGGCGAAGTTAACAATGCTTGTCCAAAAGACACCTCTGGCCATAGGATGTGAACTTTCCACTGCTGGCTCCGGGCTGTAAACAGGAAATGACCACTGCCTCAATGCTCAATGCGCTCACGAGCAGGAAATGACTGGCTTGTTAAGTGGGCTTGGGCAGGACACTGCGCGAAAAGGGACTATTTACAGCGAACAAGGCTGGCGTCGGAAATGTACTCAATCGCGGCAACGTGCCCGCGGGGCCGTCCGACTCGGAGATGGAGCAACGAGAGGAGGAGTTTTGAGCGCAGAGGGGAGACGGATTGTGGCATCACAGGACTGTAGGGCATCGCGTCGATATAGGGGTACCTTCATCCAACAGTCGATTAAAAAAATAAATCTATGACGACGAGCATGGCGAGAATAATGATTTTCTATTTGACCGGCAATAGAGCTCTATGTGCAAGACTGCATTCAATTGTGAGCTCATTTGAAAAAAAAAAGTCTTACATCAGAAGGACGCATGATTCTTACAGAGCACAGCGCAGTGCATTCACCCCAATATCTATCACTCCACACAACCTCACAGCCCACCCATGTCTGAGGCCTTTTGAATGTGAGACGATGACATCATTGAAAGGTCCTAAGCGTAATGGTGAGGGCGGTGGTGGGGGGGAGAGAGAGATACAGCTGAGAAATGAGACATCGCAGGAATCTGGCGTCTTAGTGATTAACATTGCGAGCACATCGGGTTCATGTTGGTAGATGAGAAGATACAAACGCCACGCACTTCACAAATATATCCCCCTTGAATTCTGCCTTTGCCTGACCAACAGTGTTTGCGATGAACATCGAGGAATGGCCGTCCTCCCGTGCGCCCGCCTGAGCTGACACCTGACACCCTAGTATGCCTGCCTGCTCCGGGCCATAGGAAACATTTCCTCCCTGCCGATCGTTCTAATTGCCTGGCAATTAACGCCAATTGCCCTGTCGGTATTTACGCTCAAGGCGGCAAGGCTTTTAATTTCTGTCGCCTCGCTGCGGTGGCACGATCACACGCCACGCTGCGAAAGGGCCCACGTGTATCCCTTAGAGGCCTCACACCTCGCCAACAGCCTGCACGTCTCAGTGATGACAACAGAGTAAAGGGGCGGCGCGGTGGCCCAGCGGGTAGCGCTGTCGCCTCCTCACAGAAAGAAGGTCCCGGGTTCGAATCTCGGCTCGGGCGCCTTTCTGTGTGGAGTTTGCATGTTCTCTCCTCGTGTCCAAATGGGTTTTCGCCGGGCACTCGGGTTTCCCTCCCACAGTCCAAAAAACATGCTGCCGCACAGGTTAATTGGCTCGCAGACTAAATTGCCCACAGTGCCCAGTGATGGACTGGCACCCCATCGTGTGTATATCCCTGCCTTGCGCCTTGTGTCTGTGTGGATAGGTTCCGGCTAACCGCGACCCTGGACAGGACTAAGCGGTTTCAGACCCACTGGGCCACCGTGCCGCCCAGCAATTAAAAGTTTAAAAATATATTATTTCGATTATTTTCAATGCAGTCTACTCTCTCATAAGTAGCGAACAGCGTCCTTTGCTTTGTAATTCGGTTGACCAGAGGTCAGTTCAATCGAGGCTTTACTGGATTTGCCAATTTGGAACCAAGTTGGAACAATAACAGTGGCCTGACAAATGTACGTGCGGTCACTGGTCAGCGGGTATAGCTGCTAAACGTGAGATGCTGCGACAGGGTTCGACACCACGTTCCACTGAGGCTGGCTCAGTGGCCTAACAGGAATCTGCTGCCTGGGTGCCTTAGAATACTTGTACGCCGGCAACAAAGCACTTTTACCAGGGGGCATCAGCAGGTGAGTGACTCGGTAGATAAATGAAAATAAAACAATCAAACGCCACCATTTGCATAGTGGCAGACACAGACTTTGGGCGTGAGTGGTGGTGCAATGGATAGCTCACTGCACCATGAACCTGAGATCAATTCACACCCATGGCCAACGCTGGTGGAGAGTGATTTTTGTGAACTCATCCAGCGACACTCCCAACACCGTGCCAATGTATATGATAATACAGCTCAAAACTGCCAGACTACGTGATTAATCAGCAGTGGTTTGACAAGAGGGCTGGAACTTGTTACCAAACCATTAAAGATAAAACTCTATTGAATTACTCCGTGAAGCGCATCGGAGACAATGCAGTGCACAAGTATGCAATGTCATTCCAAGGACATGAGCTGTGGGGTTTTCTGCGTTATCTGCACTCTGTGGATAGAGCCCTCCACGCAACCCTATCTCTGCTGGCCGCAGCGTTCTTTGAAACAGTAAATGATTAATGAAAGATGCTACTTTCGTTACTTTTGCTGTGCAATTTCAACAGGCTGAGGTGTGGCAGAACGCATATAAATCATCCGACGGGAATTTGGAACCTGGCGAGAGTCTGCAGAACCAGACAGTAACTCACACTCCCTGCTGCCTGTCTTCACCTCCCCCCCTGCCCACGGCCCACCACCACCCTCCTCGTTCCACAGCAGAGCGATATGCTCTTTGTAAGCGTAATTACTACAATAACACACGCGATTCATGAAGTGGTCCGGTAGTCAGAAATCATCAGGACGCTGTGCTTCAAAAAAACCCCAGAGACCCTGGGCTCGCAGTAATAAATTCTAAATTAATCACGGGCAGAGAATCCCAAGGCTTGTTCTCAAATCGAGACATGACTCTTCGTTTAAAATATGCAGGCATCAAATAAAATAAAAAAAGCACCTTCTGATTCTAATCATGCCGCTGGCCTGGGATTATGCACTATAATTTAATTTCGCGCTGAAGGAAATTGATACAAAGACACACACTTGACATTCACCTATTCCATGCCACTATTCACCATCAAGACAGATGTCAAAATTACATTTGTAATAGAAATTTAAACATCCTTGCTTTAATCCATGCAAATCCAAAACGCCGGCATCAGTAGTTGACACTGCATGGGTTTCATCCGAGTTCTACGGTTTCCTCCCACAACTAAAAGACACTCATTAACTGGCCGACACCATCATAATCTACAGCGACGCAGTGTCTGGCGGCTTGGCGCCAGCTGTCAGCGTGGCTGCCTCCCCCCCACCTCTCTTTCTTGCACTACTTTGGGGCCACTGGGTAAAAATCACAATACATACATGTAATAAAACATGAATTAGTAATAACAAATTATTAAGTTTTTATCATATTCAGAACTTTCCAAGGAGACTAATGCTTTCTGATTTATCTCTCTGGCATTGTGACCGTCAATGGACAGTGCAGGGCAAATGTTATTAAGAGACTCGTATTTGTGGTTGCACAGTGCCTGTGCCTGTGCAACCACACTGAACTTGCCACTGGACATTAACGATTTTTTCCACCGGTATAAAGTACAGCCATGATAGTGCTTATTTAAATCAAAGTTAAATCCAACATCATGAGCTGGTACAAACCCACCATCATTCAGAACCGAGGATTTAGAGAGGTGGGTATTTTTTTTCTGAAGATTCGGTTCACTAAACATTTAAGGCCATGTCTGAACAAAGAAAATGCTCCTCTCGAGCCACCTATTCCCCGTGGACAAAAAAAAACAAATCAATGAAATTACGTAGGAGGGCCCCGCAAGCCTTCAGAAACAGCCGATCACCCGCCTCGACACAACCTGCAAAAACAAAGTAAAAACCCACAAAAACCCAATTTGTAACATTTTCCAGGGGAAAGTGTTTCAACAACAACGGCAGCTCAAAAAATATATATAAAACAATCAAATAAACCGGGGATCTGCACGCCACGGGGATCGATCGCGCGCCGCGCGACCAAGGTGGGAAGAAAATCCCAGCAGCCTTTTTTGTTCGGGCTTCCTCCGAACTCGGGTCGCCCAGATACGGCTTCAAACAAAACACATGACCTCACGGCCACAGGACCGCACCGACCGCATGGTGAGCGAGGTCGGCCGGCGAGGTCAGCGGAAGCCAAGTCACGGTGGGGGGATGGGGGGGGGCGATGCCAGCGAACGTTTGAAGCGACGTGGCCCAGTGGGAGAAACAAAAACCTCCGGCTGCCGGTTATCCGCACAACCCTTCAGGGCCCTTGCGCTGCTCCTCCAACAATTCCGGAAGGGCCAGGAGCATTCGGTGCTCGGTATCAATGGTACTTCAATACTCCTCGACACTATCGTGATGAAAGCACGTCGATGTTGTACGTATTTACACACTGAGTCTCCGTGCCACCAGTTTGTTATTTGGGTGAAATCACAGCGGCATGCAAATCAGCTGTAAACGTCATTTCATAGAACATTATGTGCGGGAGCGGGCTGTGGCATTCCAGTGGTTATTAAAAATGTTCAAATGGACAACATGACTCACACACATACACTACTACTCTCTTTGTGACGTGTGTCGACCCTAAGCTGGGTAGGACAGCATCAGACAGTGAAAGTCAATGAACTCTGCTTTAACAAAACAGAAAGACTGACCGAGTTTTAAAGCAATGTCGTTAGAGGTAGCAGGGAACAGCGGACTTTCCACCCTCCCAGCTCCTCGTGAAGACAGCGGCCAACTCCTGGGCTCGCGCCCGTGCCTGCGACTCAACACGCGCCCGCGACCCCAACGCGTGCCCGCGACCCCAACGCGTCCCGTGCCCGCGACCCCAACGCGTCCCGTGCCCGCGACCCCAACTCGTGCCCGCGACCCCAACGCGTGTCTGCGTGAACGCCGTCATCACGAGCCAGCTCACAGGAACACCGCGACACGCGCGTTCCCACCAGGGCACAGGCCACCATCCCCCCCCCGCCCTCCAATCGCCGCACGTCTCTCGAGCCACGATAACCGCGTTGCCGTTCCCAATTCAAGGCTTACAAATGAACACTCGCTCAACCTACCTAAGGCGCCCGGCAACTGAGAGTGTTTTTTCTCTCGCAAGCCTGTGGTGAGCGGTGTTAAATGACCCGCCAAGGTCACCCGACACACACGAGGTTGTGTCGGACACGTGTGCAGTTGCCGGGTGTGCTGGCGGCGGTGATGAGTTCCTCTAACGCAGCCACTGAGGCATGGATTGGTGACTCACGAAGAGACAGAGCTATGGAAGGTGTGAGAGGCCCATCTTTTTTTTCTTCTTCTTTTAGATTCACAATTATATGATTTGTTCCTTCGTGTGCTTCATTGATTTAGATCTCATCTCTCATCTCATTGTCAGGAACCGCTTGGTGCTGTACAGGGTCGCGGTGAACCTGAGCCTATCCTGGCAGACAGGGTGCAAGGCAAGGCTACAACCATGATGGGATGCGAGTCCATCACCGGGCACTGCGGGCAATTTAGTCTGTAAGCCAATCACATACCTATGCAGCAGCATGCTTTTTGGACTGTGGGAGGAAACCGGAGTGCCATATAGTCATTATTTTATTCAATTAATGTATTCTGATAATAATAATTGCATTTCTCGAGCGCTTTTCACCCGAGGGTCACAAAGCACTGCACGGAGCTGCGGAGAGAACGGCATGTCAGCAGTAACAACGACGTTGTTGAGATGCCGTTCTCTCCACAGCTCCGTGCAGCGCTTCGTGACCCTCGGGTGAAAGGCGCTTTAGAAATGCTAATATTATTATCCGAGTGACGGGTTGCCTGTCGTACAGCAACAAGGATCGTAACCTCCATCTGCTATGACACTTGGTATGTTTTCCCAAGGGCCAATTCAATCACCCACAGTCTTGAGATTTCCACCTGTCGCGGTTTTTCCAGGATCGTTCCTCATGTTTGAGAAGTCACGTTGCCCTGGGATGTCTGTCCGTGTGCCCAGAACAGGTCGTCGGTCAGCGTGCGGATTTCTGCCACTTTCACGTACAGCCGTCGCTCGCTCGCTCTGCTCGCCCCCCACGACAAGTCCAGCTCTGCCGCCTGTCGCCTTGCGTCGCACCGCCGCGCTGCGTTCCGTCGCCTTGCGTCGCACCGCCGCGCTGTACCGCCGCACTGCGTTCCGTCGCCTTGCGTCGTACCGCTGCGCTGCGTTGTCGCCTTGCGTCGTACCGCTGCGTTGTCGCCTTGCGTCGCACCGCCGCGCTGCGTTGTCGCCTTGCGTCGTACCGCTGCGTTGTCGCCTTGCGTCGCACCGCCGCGCTGCGTTCCGTCGCCTTGCGTCGTACCGCCGCGCCACGTTCCATCGCCTTGCGTCGTACCGCCGCGCCGCTTTCTGTCGCCTATGCTGCAACTGTTCTGATGATGTTGTAGACACGGCGTTCTCTCCACAGCTCGGATTTGTAAAAAGAAAACGTTAAAAAAAACGTTGTTGCTGCTCATTTTCCGTTCTCTGTCGTTGCTGCTGACGTGTCGTTCTTTCCACGGCTGTGTGCAGCGCTTTGTGACCCTCGGCTGAGAGGCGCTCTATAAATGCAATTATTATTATTGACTGCGCGTTCTGGCGCAGCTGAAGTGAATAACCTCACCATTACGTGTGAGATACGACGCCGGCAGACGCCTCTTATTTATTTCAAAATCAAATCACCGGTTTAATGAGCACGGACAAGGCAATGAGTTCTGAACGTTCGCCGTGATCGCTGCTCACATCCCTGAGCAACCGCCGTGTTTGACAGTCACCTGAAAACTCGAAAGATCTGAAAATCCATCTTTATTTCTCATCACAGCAGTTACAGCAGCAGCTGCCTCGCTTCTCGGAGTTCATAACCATCACATTAGCCTTCCCAAACGCCCCAGAAACCCAGTTCAAGTATGACATAAATCACCCTGTCTCTCCCCACATTCTCCATTTAATTAAATCCTGCTTCCACATAACGTACAAGATAAGATTGTCCATTCAATTATGCGTGACAATACTGAATATCGTGGCATCTCGGACTATAATTAATATCCATTTACTAGTCCATCCATCCATCCATCTTCTTCCGCTTATCCAGTGCCGGGTCGCGGGGGCAGCAGTCTAAGCAGCGATGCCCAAACTTCCCTCACCCCAGACACTTCC
>JAZEWT010000024.1:2101545-2115907 GCA_036362905.1 Mordacia mordax | reverse complement strand
TTTTGGTCCAGGGATTGGGTCGTCGAGGCCCCCCGCCACGACTGCTACCCAAACCACATTGCACCGGCCCCTCACGGACCTTCCTGCGGGTGGTGAGCCTAGTGGAACATTTACTAGTCATTACATTTATTTAATTTATATATCTGCTTACATAGAGAGGTCTCAAGGTGCGAAGATGCCTTTCAACAGATTTCACAAACTGTTATTTTACAACCTAAGAGGAAAAACACACACGTCCTTAAGAGGACTGGCACTCATGCACCAGCGAGAAGGATCAGCAACCGCCTTGCTTGCTGTCTCCTGCAGGCCACTAACTGGTCTGCAGGTGATAATCTCGAACAAACGTTGTCTAATCTCAGTGTATGCCACCATCCTCCCACAGGTAGGCACACCGCCTCCACAAAGAACACAGGGGGCACTTAGAGCATCCGGATTGCATTATGGGGGCATCAAGGGGGCACTGTCGCGGGAGTAGAACCAGCGACACCCACGCGAAGCGGCTCGGTGTCAAGCGGCTGCGACACTGCTCGACCCGCGCAGCGCGATCTCTCGGCAAGGCCTTTCACTCAGGGTACGAGCGGTTCTTTCAGACTGCCATCGACACCGCCTCCCGGCAGCGTCTCGCGTTGCCCGCTACTCTCCGCCGCGTGTAGCTGCCAGCGATAACAGAAATCCTTCACGCAGCGTTCCTCCGCAACTTAATTTGACGTGTGAGTTGACAACAGGCCGCCCAAAACAAAATATGATCCGGGGACGGCGCTATTCCATTTGCGTCGTGGATCCAGCTTCAAGGCGGTGACATCATGTCATGTGCCGTTCCGTACCTTGTTTACGTTAATGGGAGGCTTGATGAAACTGATACGTACACAATGCCCGCTTTGCCAAGAACACCCGAGCTGAAAATTGATCTCTCAGACACCTCCGCTGTTATCGCCTGCACGCCTCTCGAACGGTGAGCGAGCGTAGATCCCATCGCAATGTGTGCGCAACTGCCAAGTCCACAACATGTGATTAAACAGCGCGTGGGAAAACTCGTCCCAGATTGATTCGTGTGCGTCCCGGCTGCGGTGCGCGCGAGCGAATTTAAGCAGCTGTGCGACTGTCAGCCGCTGTGTGTAATCGCTGGAGAGAATGCCGTCATTTGATACTCGCTCGAATATCGTCCATATTACGCACAAAACAGCGGTATCAGAAACTTGAAATTCGGCACACCTGGACCAATTTTCTCATAAGAATGGCACTTCTCGAGCGATTTTCACCCGAGGGTCACCAAGCACAGCACAAAGCTGTGGAGAGAACGGCATATCAGCAACGACGACGACGTACGAACGGCAAAACAATAAAAACAAATTTTGTTACAAATCTGAACTGTGGAGAGAACAATCAACCGTTTAGGCACTTCCACTCATGACATCAAAAGAAAGTGTTACAAGCTTGGAACAAGAACACCAGAGACTTTTGCTCCACTTGCCAGACTGTTGTAAAGACGCAGATACAATGGGTGTCCAGTGCAGAATAACGAAGGTCAAATAAGAATTGTGTTTTTTTCCATGATGTGCAAAAAGTCACCAGTTAAAGTCACCTGCCACACAACCCCTTATACTCATCACGTCATAGGCCTTAAACTTACCCAACCGCCTGATTGCTGTATTAAAGGCTCACTTAGTACTGTGCAACCAGACATCAGAGATCCTGAGATCTACAGCACGGGCTTTGATGTACAAATGTTGCCACTGTGCACGGACTGGGAAAACGCTCACTGCATGACCGAATAAAATAAAAATGTTGGAGGATGGATTTACTTTCAGAATAGCTTTGTGTGGAAAGGATTAGATATTAGAGTCTACTGGTCGGGAAAATTAAAACAATGCATAGAGAGAGAAACACTCATCCAGAGGCAGAGAAGAACAGAATTATCTCAAGCTTCGACTTGAACAGGATTAACAAATCAAGAGTGAGGAGGGTGAAAATGGAAATGGATTTCGAGACAAACGGAGGCAGGTGAGGAGACGAAACTACCGCCCACTGGGTGTGGGGTCGGTGGGCCTCACCTTGACCTTGCGGTATCTCTCCAGCTTCTCGTTACAGACCTCCAGCTGCTCGTGCAGACTGCGCGTCTCCCGCTCCGTGGCCTGGTGTCTCTCCTGCAGCGCCTCCAGCTCCAGCTGTGCCTCCATGCACTGCCAAATGCAGAGCGAGAGAGCCACGCAGTCTTAAAAAAAATCTTTCAATCACTGATTGGCCGATAAAGTAAAATATAGGAAGCAATCTCTGGTGACTTGACACCAGCTAGCTGTGTGGCTGTGTTCCACCCACCTACCTGTGGTGTTCTCCCATCTCCATATCTATGTCTTGTCCATGACCATGTGTGGAATTTACAAGCGTTATGAATTGTATTTATTATGCACTATCAGCGACGAGCATCCACTGTTTAGTCTGGGACGACCGCGTGGTATGGCCAATGCCACGCACAGCCTTCTTTGTCTTTCCAGCGCTGATGTTTACACACTGAGCATGGCATTCATTGCTTGCAATGGCAATCTAGGGCAGGCGTTTATCAACCTTTTAAGCCTCAAGGCAAACTTGGCCCACTCCGGCCCGGTTTGCACGGATCGCTAGGCGGTGCTCGCCGCCCAATTATGGGTCACGACCCACGGGACCAGATTGAATATTCGCCAGTGACATCAGCAGTACGCAGTGATTGAATGCAGGCCACTCGACTTCTACAGCATTGCGCGAACAACTGCGCCACCACTCGCCGCACATGCGCGCGCACACACACATTGTGTCACCAGCGTCCCTGCAGAGCGACAAGGTTCACAAGAAGTCTCGCTGGACTAGCACGACACACATACCGGTCTGGTCATTATACACTATGGTACTATGGTGGTCTGTAATGTCACGCTTTTCGCACCTGCTAAGATAAACGGTCACAATTTGCTTTGTTTATATCAACGAGCCAAGAGCAATTACCCAGCACCAATTAAAGTGTAATCATTAGCAGCTGTCTGGATTCAAACCCAGAATACTGTATGTACCGGTTAAAAAGTCTGACATTTGCATCACAACCTTTCAAAACGCGTCACCACAATTTGCATCTTAACATTTGTCACCATGTTGCACACAATTCTCAGGGCGGCGCGGTGGCCCAGTGGTTAGCGCCGACGCCTCACAGCAAGAAGGTCCCGGGTTCGAATCTCTCGGCTCGGGTGCCTTTCTGTGTGGAGTTTGCATGCTCTCCCCGTGTCCGCGTGGGTTTTCGCCGGGTACTCCGGTTTCCTCCCACAGTCCAAAAGCATGCTCCTGGATAGGTTGATTGGCTCGCAGACTAAATTTCCCGCAGTGCCCGATGATGGACTGGCGTCCCATCCTGGGTGCATCCCTGCCTTGCGCCCTGTATCTGCGGGGATAGGCTCCAGCTCACCGCGACCCTGTGCAGGACAACATGACCTTGTCACACGAACTCTAAATCTTCGTGAAGACACGTGTTTGGTGTTCTGGACACTGTTTACAGCCCCGGTGCTACGCATCCACCGTGACCATCAGGTGCAGGATTAGGAACAGGCGCAAACACGGGAGAGAGAAAAATAGAAACTTCAAGGATGCTCGCAGCAAACAACATCCACGTGGCCACGTGGGAATTGGCACGTGGGTTCGGAGGGACCCCTTAAAGGTGGTGTGACATCTGTGCAGAAAACAGTGCTCACACTTTGGTTTGATGCCACGGTGGGTAGGAACCATCTGTGGTTATTTGACAGGTAGTAATACCAATGCTGGTTGTTTTTGGGTTTTTTTGTCTGGTTTTATTTTTTATAAATATCCCTCTCCCGACTTTGTGGTTGGTTGTCTTGGGCTTGATATCCAATTCCAGAGAAATGTTGTGAATTCCAGAAGACACAACATCTCGCATTGCGAATCATCCAGAGCGTATACCGGTTAATTAATTTCAAAGCCTGGTGGGTAAGTAAGGGATTTACTAAAGGAACTCAATTTCATTGGTAAGGTATTAGGGCGCTGGGGTAATTATTTTTAGGAACCACTGAGCCAGCACTCCTATAACAACTGCCGTTAACCACTGACCGGCGCTGATATCACAACGATTGTGCCAGGCCAGATGCACGCCTACACACACAACGACCGCTGTAAAACCAGCCAGACTGTTGGGACAAATGCCGTTAGCGAGCACCTATTAAGCCTGGCAAGCCACATAAGGACGTGGTGTTGTCAGCACCAAGTCTTTGCCCCCCCCCCCCCCAGCGCTGATATTTTTCGCACTGCACCAGGCATTCAATTCAGGCTGTGTCGACCTCGTGACAATGCATGACCGGTGCAGATATTCGATGGCTGCGAGTGGAAATTGAGACACTGATCGCCAGGTCTGTGGTGCAGCCCTCTGACCACTGCACTACCGCTCGCATCTGCTATAGCGAACCACAAGACACACTAACAGTCCACAAAACGCATAAGGGGCGGCACGGTGGCAGAGTGGGTAGCGCTGTCGCCTCACAGCAAGAAGGTCCCGGGTTCGAATCTCGGCTCGGGTGCCTTTCTGTGTGGAGTTTGCATGTTCTCTCCCCGTGTCCGCGTGAGTTTTCGCCGGGCACCCCGGTTTCCTCCCGCGGTCGAAAAAACAAGCTGCTGCATAGGTGAATTAGCTTGCAGACTAAATTGCCCGCAGTGCCCGGTGATGGACTGGCGCCCCATCTTGAGTATATCCCTGCCTTGTGCCCTGTGTCTGCCGGGATAGGCTCCGGCTTACCTTGACCCTGTACAGGGCTAAGCAGCTTCTGACAATGTGACGAGATGAGAAAATGTATAACAAACTTAAATGAGCGATACGGTGCAAGTGTCAATGTTTCCAATGATATAATAACGAGTCTGTGCGATGCTTCACTGCTGAACTCTACAAACCGAGCACAACAGTGCCCATACGCATAATACAAAGCTCACGTATGTAGAGCGCCAACATTAATGAGCTTGCTAAAGCAATATTACCACTCATCTGCAGCTCATGTGCAGATTTCCCCATAATAGCCGGCCGGCCGACCTTGACCTGCATCCCTATGTGGGCTTTGCCCTTCTCATTTGTTGTACGTGGGTGCACGGAGTCATGGGCACATTTTCTGACCTTTCCTGGCTTAGCAAAGGGCAATCGCTCTAACCGTGCACTGCTGGGCCAGGTGATCCATCACGGAGATAAATAAAACTTACCGCAGCCACACCTGCATTTCAGACACTGCACCTTTGTGCGCTTGGGTCACGTGGCTGTGTCTCGCTGAACTCGAGGTTTCAAAAAACAGGATGTTGTTTTCACAATACCCTTCGAGGCTGTATATATATATGTTCCCACACACAAATATATAACAGAAGCAAAACGCTGCGCTTGCATTTAATTGGAAAGCTGTCACGTTTAACACGATTAACAATAAAAAAATTAAAGTGCCTTTTGGTCTCTCCAGATGTTTGAATATAATTTTTCCTGCCACGCTTTGTAAAGCGGTGCCGTATTTTTACACAGCTATGGCTTCAACGGTACTGTGGCGAGAAAAACCACAGTGGGATGAGTACAAGTTCAACACCAGGCCAGGGGTCCACTCAGCCAATCATCCTCCCACAGCTAAGAAAGCGGTAATCAATTGTGAGCCATCAACAGTGGTTGTCTCGTTGCATTCAATGGTCCCGACCATGAGAACGCACAATTTCCACTGCTGTCAGTCAGTTTTTATTTAAGCTGGAAGGAACCGCTTAACAATGTAGCTCTTTATAATAGCTGTCCAGCGGGGAAGTGTGACCAAGTTACATCTCTGATTACCGCCGGTAATTTAGTCAGGAGAGCCCTATGTTTCCGGGATAGGCTCCGGCTTCACCGTGACCCTATATAGGATTAAGCGGTTTCAGATAATGAGATGAGAGTTAACCTAAGGCAGCATGTCTTTGGACTGTGGCAGGAAACCGGAGCACCCAGCGAAAACCCACGCAAGACGTGGCAAGAGAGCGCTCAATCGCCGCACCGTAAGTTACCCGAACTGAGAACTGAACCCAGGACCTTGCTGCTGTGAGGAAGCGGCGTCACTCACCGCGCGACCGTGCCACGCACCAAGGCCGCCTCAAGAAACACGCGTCCCACCGTGCGGGAGACTCCGCGACGGTGAGCGAGCGCTACCACGGAGGCCGCCTCCACGCGTCGCTCCGGCGCCGTGCGGGAGACTCCGTGACGGTGAGCGAGCGCTACCGCGGAGGCCGCCTCCACGCGTCGCTCCGGCGCCGTGCCGACGACTCCGCGACAGTGAGCGAGCGCTACCGGGGAGGCCGCCTCCACGCGTCGCTCCGGCGCCGTGCGGGAGACTCCGCGACGGTGAGCGAGCGCTACCGGGGAGGCCGCCTCCACGCGTCGCTCCGGCGCCGAGCCGACGACTCCGCGGCGGTGCACGAGCGCTACCGCGGAGGCCGCCTCCACGCGTCGCTCCGGCGCCGCGCCAGCGACTCCGCGATGGTGCGCAAGCGCTACCGCGGAGAGGCCGCCTCCACGTGTCGCTCCGGCGCCGAGCCGGCGCAGGAGCGCGCGTTCGCCGCTCGTCCCGCGTGCGTGGCCCCACCTTCTTGTGCAGAGACTCGGCCACGCTCTCCGCCCGCTGCAGCTGCCACCGGAGGTCCCCGCCATCCTCCCGCGAGCCGCTCCCAGCGTCCGCGAGCGCGGCCTCCGCCCCGCCGCCGGGCGGGCTGACGTCGCCGCCGGGCGGGCTGACGTCGTCACCGGGCGAGTTGACGTCGTCGCCGGGCAGGCTGACGTCGCCGGGCGGGTTGACGTCGCCCGCGGGGGAGCCCCCGGCCGGGCCCGCCGCGCTGGGACGCGGTGCCGGGGTGTCCCCGCGGGAGGCCCGCAGGCCGCTCACCGCCTCCTGCAGTTCCCGCTCCTCCACGCGGGCACTGTCGGGGGTCAGGGTGCATCGACGGCGCCGCTTTCGTCGTCACAAACGAGATCGTCGACGTCGTGGGTGAGCAGACGGGATATCGAGTGGGTGAGCGGAGTGAACACGTGATCTAATGAACAGGTGAGTGTGAATTATTACACGAGCGACATCACAGGTGAGTGGATAAGTGGACGAGTGCGTGTGCGAGCAAGGAAATGAGTGGCGAGTGAGCGGGTGAAGACATGAGCGAGGGACGCCACCTTTGCATTTCGTTGTGCAGGCTCTGTAACTGCTCTCTCAAGGAATTGCGCTCTCTCTGCAACTCCTCGCACTCTGCCCTCAGTCCGTGGCACTCTCCCTCCAGTCTCTCCACATGGCCTACGGGTTCGTGAACGCACGCGCGCATGAACACACACACACACAACGATCATCTGTACGGAATTACCGGTTGTATTTTTCCCCATCAGCACCTAAATCAGGCCAGCACAAGTGAGTTGTATCGCCGGCAAGATTCCCAGCTGACGTCTCCCCCGATGATGATATTTACCACGCCAGGTAATCATTCAAGGCTGACTCACCAGAGCGAGCGCACATGACAGATTCGAGCATCAATAGCCAATATTTCCAGCTATGCCAGCTCGCCACACACACACGAAATCTCACTGCCAACTGGCACCCCTATTCAACATCAGATGTCATCTTGCCCAGATCCCTTACTATTCATCTTACTTTAGGGGTTCAAGGTCTGAGAAACGTTGCAAAGCACAGACAGCGATTAATTTATTTTCCTTATTTACTTCGGGGTATTTTTTTTTACGTGACGGTTGAGTCATGACTTTGGTAACTATTGCTTTACTGTCATAAAATCCAAATAAAAAGTTTTTAATACCGACTTCATGGCTGGTGTATATCTGAGATAGGTCAAACATCACAGTGGTGCAAGTAACCTGAAAACCACGCGGTTGGGATGATTACGCAGCAACATAAGCCCCAAACTATGGCAACCTGACGGGACCTTCCTGAAACAGATGTTTTCATCGCCGTACTTTAATTGTTTTGCGCTTTGCAAATAAAACTCTTGTGGGCTCTTGGGTTCCGACAAGGTTCAAAAAAAAATAACTGAAAGGAATTCAGAAGGCTGAGACGCGGTGAGTCGTTCCTTTGTAAACGGTTATGATAATTATGATAACAATGATAACGGTCCACCCTAGACTACACGGGTGAGCGTCATCAACGCGTCAGCTTCACGCGCAAGCTCAGATGAAAGGACGCGTTCGGTGAGCGAGCGCGCACGCAGGTCCCCCGGGCGAGCGGGCGAGCGGGCGAGCGGGCGAGCGGGCGGGCGAGCGGGCGAGCGAGCAGCATTAGGAGCCGTGCAAAAAAAACACGCGCACGCACGTGGACGAACCCGACTTCAAACGGCGGCGGGGAATAGCGGAACCACACACACACACAGACACACACAGACACGCGCGCGAGCGAGAGGGTTGAGAGACCACCAACCCACAGTCAGACAGGGGTGAGGCCAGGTTTGAATAACGGCGATAAAGTTTTGCGCGTTTCTCTATGGCTTTGTTTCACGTGACGCACACACGTGTGTACGCGCACCGTGATGTTCAAGAAAATATCCACTTCGCGGCTGAAGTGACACTGAATGCAATGCAGTATAGTCAGATAACAATAATGTATATCCCTCCATCAACCGACTGCCAGATGAAGATTCCCCACAATGTATCAGTCATAATGAGGGTTTGTAACCATACGTCGCCACGCTGGTGAGTGCGGGCTGGCGCGTGAAGGATTCCACGGCTGGTTTCAGTGTCACTCCTCACCAACATCAGTCACAGTCGGGACATGAAGTTGCTCCACGCACAGCTCCGCTAACCACCGTGCCACCGCTCCACCCCACAGCACCAATAACAGATCCACAGCCAAACTTGACAACAGGCTTATTTCCACGCACCCACTGCTCATGTCACCTCCACAAATGCGCCGTTAGCGAGCACCCATTAAGGCCTACGCGGCACATGTGAGTTGGTTATTGGGCCATTATGAATGCAGTGAACGGTCGATCTGTGCACCGCTGATGACATATCTCGGCAATAGGCGCTCGGATTATTTCGACTGACCTCGCCTAGAGGTCAGCGCAAGTTCCGATAATAATTATAGCCGGCACTACGCGTGGCTCGGAGCTGAGGAACGGTCATTAGCGAACTGCAGTGCGTTGCCCAATCAGCACCGCACTCACCGCAACGGATAGAAAGATCCCCCGTACAGCCTTACCAGACGGTAATGTCAGGTGTCGCCAGCGAGCATCTATGGAGGTCGACAGGACCATCGAGGTGGGTGATCAGCACCACGTCCAGCCGCCTTTGTCTCCCGAGTGACAATGTTTACCTGGCCTTAACAAGTGATTGCCACGGCGCGTTTGTGTTTAATGGGCGTTTGATGCGAGTTGAGAGTCTGATCATATTTTGCGTGTTGTTCTGTAGCGATGTGTATTTTTTTTTATAAACCAAAACAATTGTTATTGTTGCTGACTTTCCGTTCTAATGTCGTTCTTGTTGGTGTGCCGTTCTCTCCGCAGCTCTCTGCAGCGCTTTGTGACTCTCGGGTGAAAAGCGATATAGAAATGCAATTATTATTATTATTAACAAACACCTATTAAGGCCAAGATAGCACGTGAGGTGTGCAGTGGCCAACAGCACATGCGGGCACCATTATCTCCCCAGTGTTGATCTTCACACACTGCACCAGGTACTCATTTCAGGCTGAGTTGACCCAGAGAGCCCAGGACGTTGGCTGCGGTCGAGAATGAAAGTTGGGTGGCCGCTGCGTAGCGCAGTGAGCTAAACCGCTACGCTACCGCTCCCCCGAACACCCACGCGCACGCAAACACGCACGCTCATAAGAACGTACGCAGAGACCATACAAGCGTTCTGCCACATGTGCTGCACATGGATGCGATACGTATCCAAGTGTTATTCCTCCTCCGCCGAAACATAATCTGCTCTTGCTCGCCCCAGACTGTGCACGGTGGAAGCGCCACGGCGCGTCTGCGTTGCGAGTTGGTGCCCGCAGGATGGGCTGGATGCTGCTGCTGCTGCCGAGACCCTGCGGTTTGCGTTCGTCGCGCCACGCAAACGAGGGCTCGCGAGGCGGTCAAACGAACCGCGGAGGAGACCTGGGGGCTGAGCGAAGAGGTGGTGGGGGCTCTGGGGCAGAGGTTCCTGACGGCAAGGGCTGAAGGTTTTAAGAATAATGGTCTCAGCATGAGCAAGAGACCCGAACTGGCTGAGAAAGAGGCGGCACCAGCGCAGAAGCAGATGGTAACGTGAGCATCGAGCAGAGATATCTACGACTGCCGTTCTTCGTGCGTCGAGGAGCTCCGTGGGCAGCCGCGTTTCTGGTTCATATCGGTCTGATGCGAGTGATGCACTGCCGTGTCAGTGATGGGATGTAAAACCAAGAATCATTTCTACTGCGGTCTGCGTTTCTTCATGATCGGTTATGCCGAGCTGTGCGACGAGTGTGTTATAAATTATGGTTTTGCTGGTGGTAAATCCAAGCCACAATGCTAACGCTGAAAGTGCCGATATCTTTGGCGAGATGCATGCTTTGCTTTTGTGCGAAAAAACACCCGTTTTGTGTGCACGCTACCATTTGTTTCTAGACTGCAAACGTTGGTTGGCTGTCGAATAACTTCCTCAGCGAGAGCGAGAGCAGGAATGAGATGTCTGTTGACATTATTAGAACGTGCAGAATTTGTCCGCACAGCGTAACGGAGAGGGCAGCTCGACGCAAGCCTCTCGGGGCAAACCTGGCCCCACGCGTGCAACGATGGCGATCCTGTACTGATGAGGCTTAATCAGAAGACAATGGTGTAAAGTTGCCTTGCCCTTCGGCTGCCACAATGAGCCGTGCCACGACCTTAGATCCTCCGCGCTGCTGTCCATCGCGAGGCACGGACAACTCCGCAGCAACGCGAGCTCCCAACGGACCCGGGTGGCCTCCTTCCTCGTTAATCTCTGCGCCGACTCCGAACTCCAGAGGGCGAACATCGCTTTTTTTGTGGTTAGAGTTCACAGCCGCCTCTACTCCTGGCCGTGAGCGGAATTCGAACTCGGATCGTCAGGTTTGTCGCCCAGCGCGCTGACCACTGGGCCACCGCTCCCCACTCACACACACCGACACACCAACAAGACAACGACCCCTTGCATAGGCTTAACAGACTGTAGGGTCAAGTGCTGTTCGGGGGGACCTAAGGCCAGTAGGGCACACGGGGTGGGTGGCCAGCACCACACCCGGCCACCCACCCTCCCCAGTGGTGTTGTTTGCACACCGCACCAGATACTCATGTGAGAATAAGTTGCTCTGAGCAAGGCCGAGGATTCATCGTGGGTGCTGGTCACAAGAGGGAAGGAACTCAACCGGCCGGATTTGTAGACCAGATCATTAAGCAATGAACCACCACTCCCCACACTCGTATGTATCACGACAACAGCCACCGTCCGCCACTAATTTGGCGGTGATGTCACGACGCCACTTGTGCCAGGCCAGATGCACTTGAGGCCACGTGAAATGTCAAAGGTCACCGGACAGAGCCAAGTGTTACGAGTGCCATGATCTCTACACACAGACGCTCATACAAACAAGTACAGACCAGTGCGGCTGGAAAAATCCACATGATGGATCGGGGCACTCGGGGTGATGGGGGGGTCTTCCAGATCGGCACGGCGTGGATGATTTTAACGGCATGAGCTCAAATTAGAAACAGGCTCCTTGTCGTGAGGCTTGGATCCCCTCGGGCAGATTGATGAAATAAGAGCCACATTAAAATTCCCCGACGAAAACCGAGGGAGAAGGGGGGCTCCCGGTTGACGGCGACGCGGAGGGGCGGGGGGGTGGTTGGGGCCGTGGGGGCCGTGTTGTCGGCCGCGTGGAATTCCGCGATCACGCCCCAAATTAACAAACAGCCCCATTGTGGACGGAAGGCTGCCTGTTGCTTGTGGATTGCCATGGAGACTGCACAAACAACCTCTCCCAGGGTCAAGGAGAGTGCAGGAGCTACCGAAGACGCGCTGCGGCAGGAAGCTACACGACTGCTTGCGGGTGTGTGACAGTGTGATTGTGTGTGACAGTGTGATTGTGTGTGAGCGATTGCGTCTATATGCACGCGTTTCTGCGCTGCTGTCTATCAACAGGCAACCCCGTGAAAACGCATGGGCCTGTCCCATTAGCGCACGACAGACAACCTTCGACACATTCCGCGTGACATCGCTTACCCGAGCGCACGCGTCGTGCTGATGTCACCGTGACGTTGTGGCGCAGGGATGGCTGTGTGTCGTCGTGGTTACATCTCCTCGTGCAGGATGCCGGCCGTCATAGTTATTCGCTAACAGCACTTGCCTTAAGAGCCTCTGTGGCCATAGGAATATATTTTCTGTGCACACGTGTCTGGTTACACCTATTCGTCATTGTGTGAATACTAACGGCAGCTGCCCCAACAGTCTGTAGAATGGTTTGGGGGGGGGGGGAGGAGCGTGGCTAACTTTGGAGTATTGGCGTGGTGGTGCAGTGGCCAGGTCACCGTTACAATCCATATGACCACGGTTAGACTCCCAGCTGCGTACGTCACTCACATCTGGAAGATGAATTTGTCCTGGAGCCTTCCTATGTTAACTCAGCCTAAAATAGAAATCTGGTACAACATGTGAACATCCACATAAGTATACGTGTGTGTTTAAATACAAATGTTTGTGTGTTATCCCTATGTACGCATGTTTTGTACAAATCCTACCCTCTTATACACATACCAAAGCCCTCCATGACCTCCTGACCTCTGCCAGGTGCTCGTTAAAGTGGTTCCGAGGGATAGCGTCATCTTAATGGATGGCTCTAATACACAAGTGGGTCATGGTACCTGTGGATGGGCAAGATTAGAAGGTATGGACCAGATAGCTCACTCACACTGGTAAGACTGGGTGAGATAGACTCAATAATATTATAGGAGGCTGTCATCACCAGTGAATCCAGACAACATATTGTGACTGCGCATTGGGTCCACGTAAGGACAAGCGTTGGACTATGTCATGCCAAAACCGTGAATGCAAAACCTCAACACCAGGCCCTATCATGTAGCTGATCTGTCCACTAACAATCAACTTGTCGTCTGCAACATGTGTCTGCCATTCTACCCCTGTGGGGCAGGCACTACTTAGGGCCAACATTGCAAACCACAATATCCTGGTCTCAGCTGGCTGTTGAAAGTTGCAAGCAAGAATGTGATCATTGCTTGCAGCTGGGGTTGGTATCCACCCCCCCCCCCTCCTGTTGCAGTTCAGTGAGATTCACTGTGATTCATGTGGCTGCTATGGGTGAAGTCGGCATCGAATCGAGTTCAGACATCCCATGAAACCGTCGGTGACAGGTGTTCTAACCACACGAAGAAACGCAGAGGGCCCATTCTCCCGGGTCTAAAACTTCCACACCCACACTCGAGAATGAGCAGGGCTTGCCATAGCCTTCGTTTGAAGGTTTGGAGAACCGTCCGGTGCAGCAGTGGCTTGCCATTCTCACGCTTGATTGTTTCATAAGCTCACAGATCCTTGAAAAATGTCCACACACTAAATGAGCTCCTCTGGTAGGCAAGGTTGCATTAGCCGGGTCATATAACTCCTAGGTCTAGTGACCACATGTTAAAGCAACTTAAATTTGGACAGAGGGGCGTAAACGAGAGTAGTTCTGGCCAGAGAACAGACGGGCTGATGTGGTACAAGATTCGGAGCAATCATTGGTACCCGTGGTGTCAAGATCAGCCTTTATGGGGAAGATTTGGGAAGGACGCTGCTGGGCAGTTGGGAGGCAGTCGCCCGTCAGCAACAATGTATGGCGAAGCAGCGGACGGATACCACGTGGCTAAGCGCAACAAGCTGGCAGAGGCGTGAGCTTCGCGAGTGCATCTGCCAGCCATCTCAGTCGGTCAACCGACGACACCCGGGTCTGTGCCATCACCGCCCATCGGCAAGCTTTCACTCCGTCACGTGGCCTCCAACGTACACGGGGCAGGCACGCGAGAGCCGCGGGGGCGGCCGCGTCTCGCACTGGTGACCGGCGGCGATCGCTTCGAGCGCCTCCTCACCGCGGAGGCGCGTGGAGTCGGTGAAGCCGTGCTCGGCGCCACGAGACCGCTGCGGATCCGACTTGTCCTGCTGCTGGCGCAACAGCTGCGCACGCAGGCGGCCCAGCTCCTCCTGCGAACGGACAAATGTACATGTAATCCCCTCGAGCTTTGACTCAATGTTGGCGCAAGTGCGGTCACCTCGCGGTTGTTGTATAAAGGTCATCGCGGCACGCGAGGGGGTGGTGTTACCACCATCGCACATGGCCGTCTTTGTCTCCCCAGGGCTGCTGTTTGCTCATCGTACCAGGCATTAGTATTTAGGCTGAGT
>JAZEWT010000024.1:2039350-2051040 GCA_036362905.1 Mordacia mordax | reverse complement strand
GTGGTAACGGCGGAGAAAGTGAAAGCAGACACGCGGTACGGTCAGAACGGGTCAAACGACGCGTCTTGGCTCGCCGTGGCAGGCGTTTTGGGACTCCCTCGCTCAACCGTCACCCACGTCCCGCTTCTGACACTCGCTCTCCAACGCGGGCCGAGCTGGGCTTGACGTCCCTTGTGTGCCCGTTCAATACACCAATGACTCCATTACGTGAGATCGCCTCTCGCTCAGAACACCAATCATATGGGCAGCTATTTGCCGAGTATTGGACACATCAAGAGGCTATTACATGAGACAACATCGAGCCGACTCTGCTATATATAACTCTTAATATGGAGAATGTATCAAAGCAATGGCACAATTTGGAAAAAAAATCCTAGATAGATAAAACAATGTGGAGTATCGGGTTTTACGTGCTATCCTATACTAACACGGAAATATATTGTTCATTAAAAAAAAAACATAGTTATGAACCAGCTGTTTCAGCACTACTTAAATTACGAAAAATATTGCACACATAATGAGGATGATCCTGTTCATTTTCTGTGAACTTTTCTGTGAATTTCGTCAAAATTGTTTCCTGTTGTTTTCACTGTCAGTTCCACTACGTTACACTGGAATCATCACTCCCATCGTCAGGGTTCCTGTGCCATTGCTTGCATCCTGACATTAAAGCCAGACTTCTGACTCGGAACAATTTGTTGCACGCAGAGATAGACAGAATAAAATCTAAACGCTCATTGCTCTTCACGGCTGATGAGTAATGACTCATCAACTGTGAAGAAGCTCATTACAAATCCCATCATCCACGCTGCATGGCTCCTTGCGCGTGTAACAACAATAATAATAATAATTGCATTTACAGAGCGCTTTTCACCCGAGGGTCACAAAGCGCTGCACAGAGTTGCGGAGAGAATGGCACGGGTCAACAACAACGACATGAGAATGGATAATCAGCAACAGTAACGTTTTTTTGGGGTTCTTTTTTTTTTACAAATCCGAGCCTCTGGAGAACACGGCACGTCAATAACAACATCAGAACAGTTCAACTGAAAGTCAAAAAGTAGCAATAAATTATAGAAGCACACAAAATAAGAGATAATAAAAAATATATATTCTTCAACAAACAAGGAAGGAATAAATGTTCCCGAGCAGGCGCAGGTCGGAAGAGAGCCACCATCCCGGCACAAAAACTCTGAGATTGAGGCTGCGCAGGATATGACCAAGTAGCTGTTTGTAGATTGTGAAGAGGAGTTGGGCCGAGAACTGAACCTTGAGGAACTTCAGACAAAACAGGACGGATCTTTGAGTTTTGTTCTCTGACGCTGACGAACTGCTTCTGGTCAGAGAAGTAGCTCAGCCAGTGCAAGGTAGAGCCAGATGCCCCTATACCGTCCAGTCGCTCAAATAAGATCGGGTGGTCAACAGTATGAAAGGCAGCACTCAGGTTCAGGAGGACAAGAATACCTGGCAAGCCTTCATTAGCAGCGACGAGTAGGTCATCAACTACTTTTATCAGAGTAGTTTTCAATACTGTGGCCGAATATGAACCCATATTGGAATGGATCGAGGAGGTCATTGTAAAAAGGAGTTTCTGGAGTTGCGTGGATACGGCACGTTCAAGGACCTTAGAGAAGAGGAATGGTAGATTTGAGATGGGGCAATAATTATCATGGATGTTGTAATCGAGGCCAGATTTTTTTTAAGCGAGGGTAACTGCGGCACATTTGAATAGTGGAGGAACGATACCAGAGTGAAGTGAGTTATTAAACAGACTAGTG
The DNA here is from genome assembly GCA_036362905.1 of Mordacia mordax. NCBI lineage: Eukaryota > Metazoa > Chordata > Hyperoartia > Petromyzontiformes > Petromyzontidae > Mordacia > Mordacia mordax. The sequence continues at coordinate 2,049,262 of JAZEWT010000024.1, read as the reverse complement.
ACGAACGTGGTAAGGGATTTGAAACATGCAAGCATGATTTTGGATAGGAAAGGATCCAGGGAGCAGTTTGTGGGTCAGGATCTGGTAACTAAAGAGGAGACCTCGGAATCCGTTAACTCGAAAAATTCCAGGAGTTTTGAGGTCAAGGAAGATGGAGGACCATTTATAGGGTTATTGGTTGGTGGTTGAGGCTGAGTAGAGATACGGCGGGCTTCCATTTTTTTTCTGATAAAAACTGAATCAACTGATCCGGCCTGATCTTTATTAGTGAAGGGAGGTGAGGGCGAGTGACTGAGCTGATTAATGGTCGAGAAAAGAATCTTGGACTTATCGCAGGTATCAGCCAGAATGCTGGAAAGATAGCTGGTATGGGCAGTCAAGTGCCTTCTGGTAGTGGAGGAGCTGTTCCTTAAGGATTTGAGCGTGAACGGCGAGGCCAGATTTTCTCCAAAATGCGTTTCCCCCGCGTCGTGCAGAAAATAGATTTGCTATGGAAACCACAACTTGGCTCGAACGTTTAAAACAGACATGGAAATACCGATAAATTAAAATGTAAAGTTATACAAGGTCGGTCAGAATTCCTGAAAATTTTGGATGAGTGCGCACTCGCTGGATTGCCTGCTCACAACTCATCAAGCAGTCTCACAATATCAGGACACTGAGAGCAATGCCAACCGTCTAATTGCTACAAATGAATATGGATTAGCCATTGCTGACTAATATGGCATGATTAATGCACTGCACACATAAACCCAGTGACCTCACTTCGATTCCCGTCCACGACTATCATGAGTGATGAGTTACATGAAAATCGATGAAAATAAAATGAGCAACAATGCCGGTAGGGTCAGCACCACCTGCAAAACTCTGCATGGTTACGCCGGTATGCGTTTGTACGAAATATAAAACCTTTCCTTTGAAAATTAATTTCAAGATTTTTATTATTAATACCTCTATATAAATCACCATGCTGTTCCTCATCATGACGGAAGTAACGATGCACAAACGGGTGATGATCATCCCCAATGATAGCAAAACGCTGCTAATTCCACACTGACCATGGTGTGAACCAACCAATCCACAGCAAAACTACTGCACACTGGTGGCAAGCACACAGTCATTGGCATTTCAATCCATCCTCTATGGGGGCAGGCCAAGTCACCCTGCCCTGCAGGACTTGTCGACCATGTAATATGTCGAACATCGTACTACGATGTTTAAATGGATTCAACGAGAACTGCCAACCTCATTTGCATGCGTACAAAACATTGATTAGAACCCCCTTTGTTCAAAGCCTTGTAACAATCAAAAGGTAATTAAGCAATTAATTGAGTTCGTGACATCACCCGCTCCCATGGCACGAGTATAAAAGTGGGAAGGTTCGCGACACGTAGCAACACAGGAAGCGCGCAAGGCTGACTCGGTCTAATAGGGTAGAGCGCCGACGTGTGACATGGCTGATGACAGCACATTAAAATCGCCTTTCCCTAATAAAGCAAAGCACTTGGCTCGAGCTCTAGGCCAGTGGCTAGCAGGGGAGAGGCAGCCGTGTGTGTGTGTGTGTGGTGTGTGTGGTGTGTGTGTGGTGTGTGTGGTGTGTGTGTGTGTGTGGTGAGTGCAGAGACGACGCAGTAGGCACAGTGTGTTGTTAAACAAAGTGGTGAAGAGGCTCGAGGTCAAAATCACCTAGCAGCCAAAAAGAAACCGTACCGTATATTGTGCGTTTCAGGTCACGTTCAACACAATTCTTGACCACAGCGAGATGATAAGAGCTTGGTGGTGCAGTCAGCAGCAACGCTACCCAACCGCAAGAATATCTCGCATTTGATTCTCGTCTCGCGTGCCTTTCAGTGCGCAGTTTGCGCGCTCTCCCCGCGCAAAACATTTTTTTGCCAGGATACTCCGGTTCCCTCCAACAGGCCAAAAACATGCCGCCTAGGTTAATCGGCCAGTGCCCTGTGATGGACCGGTGGCTCGGTCCTGGTAAAGCCCCGCAGCCTTGCATGCGCTCAGGATAAGCTCTGACCTCCCGTCACCCCATACGACTTCAAACGGGTAATGATAATGAAGGAATGACTAAGAACTTGTGTGAGAGAGCTGATGAGAGGCAAATCCAGGGTCGGGCCGTAAAACGGGGAAGAACCAGAGACAAGCGTTGTGACCTCGTGTAGTGCGCATTCTGTACTCACCTCGAAGGTCTTCTGGCTCCTCCAGGATGGTGGACAGGCATTCCTCCTTGTCTCTCCTGTCTGCAGGCACAGAGGACACACACATCCACCGTTCGCTCACAAACTACCTCCCGTTTGAGAACATTTATTAACGCTGCAGTGATAGATCGCGAGGTGGTGTGGCTGCTAGCAGAAGTGCATTCTTCATGTCAAAGACACAGATGTAATTTCTTTAAACTCAAGTCAAGCAACAATTGTCATGCCACGTGTCAGACTTGAAATGCATACCGAAGAGCAGTTGTTTGTGGCCAGGGCTCAGACTAACGACCCCAACACACTTGAGAACCCAGTAAAAAAAATCACAGACGGCTGATGTCCTGGATTTGAACTGGAGGTGCCGACTCCTTAACCTAACCACTGACACAGCTGGTTAGCTCACCAGGCCGTTTTCCAATTTGTTAAAATAATTTCAGCAAAAATAGCAAATGAAACAGGTGTAAGCCATAACAATCCAGGAAAAAAAAACGCTTGTTTGAAAAATGACCCAAAAACAATGTTGATGCAATATTAAACAATAAAATGTATAATACATGTTACATATTTGCAGTCAGCACTATAAACTCCTTAACATAAGCCTCTCCACCATATACGCTGACTATCCGGTCCCTACATCAGTATATATTCGGTGCCGTCTACTATTATTTATGCTGCACCAACCCAAGAGGACGTACTTGCCAAAGGTTAAGGTAATATAACAGCTGTCATGTTATGTAAGCAGAGCACAAAGCCACAACATTTTAAACTGGGAACTAAAACACAAACCCAGAGGGCATTTATTTCATTCTCTTGGACCCATGACTTGCAGCAGAGTGACTTGCAGTCAACAGCGAGGGAACCCAGAGCCAATAAGGCAGACGATTGAAAACTCCGTTAACACCACAAACACTGGAGAATTGTCACAAAGGCTGCCACTTCGGCCGTTATCAACTTTGAGAAACTTCCTTCCACAATTTCGAGCCAATTAAGCGAAATGACTTGAGCTCGTGATGGCTGCCAACACGTGGAAGCCACGTGTGGGCACAGCCGTGAGGAAGAAACGATTCGGACAAATTTAATAATCACCCGAGGGTCACAAAGCGTTGCCTCTCAAAGCGCTTCAACATGACCGACGCCTTAGCAGTCAAATTATTACAGCTCGTAAGCAATGCAGCACAATCTCGAACACGTTCTTGCGTGTTCGCAACTGTGCAGCAGCGTATCGTGTGCGCTTGTTCTCAAGGGAACGATGACCGGCTCGGTGTCTCGGGAGTACAGTGGGTGGCTGGCGAGCGGAAGGTTGCGAGTTCAAATCCCAGCTGAGATTTCGACTCGGCCCATGAGCTTTCTCTGGTCGATTAAACGGGCAATGCTTTCTGATGGAGACAACTGCCGGTTTCCAGTGGCAGGTTCACCGCGCCTCTTTCGATCGTTTTCAGTGCCTCCTGAATCCTGTACTGGGTAGCAGAGAGCAGCGCTTATCTCGGCAGACACAGGGTGGAAGGCAGGGATATAGACAAAATGGGATGCCAGTCCATCATAGGAGACCAGGAGCGATTTAGTCAGCACGCTAATTAACCTACGCAGCAGCATGTCTTTGGACTGCGGGAGGAAACTAGAATACTCATTAAAAAAACCCTACGCAGACACGGGGAGACCACGAAAACTGCACAAGGCAAAACACCCAAGCCGAGACTCGAACCCGGGCCGCCTTCCTGTGAGGGGGGCAGCGTTACTCGTTGTGCTGATTTGCCGTTCTTATCTTCTTGTTGACGTGCCACTCTCTCGGCGGCTCTGTGCAGCGCTTTGTGACCCTCGGGTGAAAAGCGCTCTATAAATGCAGCTATTATTAATTATTACTCATTGCGCTGTCGTGCCGCCCTCCCCAAGGAATGTGGAATCTCCACCACTTGTTCAGGGCTCTAAACAGGACATGAGCATTAAACCTATTTTTTTTTATATTTGCGGAAGAATCCATTTTTTTAAATTATCGTCACATTTTTTTAATAAACCTCAGATTACTTTGTGAATGTAGGACGGGAATAAAGTATGCACTGCGAGTTCCTTTACGAGAGTGGCTTACAGAGCAGATGTGACTAGTACCACATCCTCTCTCTCGACAGTACCCACGCTCGCTCGTTCTTTGGGAGTGACATTCGCGAACCTCGGTAAATGTGTAATCACCTGCCCCGTTTGTTACACACGCTGCACAGTTCTCTGGCAATTTCTTTTCAGGTGTAGCTTACAGTTCTCAAATTATATGGGCCTGTATGAAATTTTCGGGCTGCAACCGGCAATACCTCGTACATCTTCCATTCAGACGTCAGTATACTTTATTTAACTAAGAGATGAAATAAGCCCGTTGAGATGTATTCAACGGCATTGCCTGCTGCAGATGGCGGACGTGGGTTATATCAATAACAAATAATTACATTTAATAACAGTATTTGATCCCCTCCTCATTTAGGTAACGTTACCATCCTAGAGAGGTTTGCAAATTCCAATAAACCCCAGACCTGAGTCGACTGGAGTGCAGTGCTCCTGCCAGGGTCTCCCTTGGTGAACAGATCTGGAGTCTAGCGCTCCTGCTAGAGTCTCCCTTGGTGAACAGGTCTGGAGTCTAGCATTCCTGCTAGGGATCTCCCTTGATGACCAGGTCTGGAGTCTAGCATTCCTGCTCGGGTCTCCCTTGGTGAACAAGCCTGGAGTCTAGCGCTCCTGCTAGGGTCTCCCTCGGTTAACAGGTCTGGAGTCTAGCGCTCCTGCTAGGGTCTGCCTTGGTGAACAGGTCTGGAGTCTAGCGCTCCTGCTAGGGTCTCCCTTGGTGAACAGGTCTGCAATCTAGCATTCCTGCTCGGGTCTTCCTTGGTGAACAGGTCTGGAGTCTAGCGCTCCTGCCAGGGTCTCCCTTGGTGAACAGATCTGGAGTCTAGCGCTCCTGCTAGAGGATCCCTTGGTGAGCGGGTCTGGAGTCTAGCGCTCCTGCTAGGGATCTCCCTTGATGACCAGGTCTGGAGTCCAGCGCTCCTGCTAGGGTCTCCCTTGGTGAACAGGTCTGGAGTCTAGCGCTCCTGCTGGGGTCTCCCTTGGTGAACAGGTCTGGAGTCCAGCGCTCCTGCTCGGGTCTCCCTTGGTGAACAAGCCTGGAGTCTAGCACTCCTGCTACAGTCTCCTTTAGTAAACAGGTTTGGGGGTAAGTTCCAGACAAATTGCGATCTGAAACCCCCCCGATTCAAGGAGGTTGGTGTCAAGAAGAGCATTCGGCTGTAAAATTCCGCTCCAGTAAACTCAGCATGGGGGAAGGAGGGCAGGGCAACCGGCCAACCTGAGTCAACCCCTTTACTGACCATTTAAATCGGCAACATTATCAGTAGCTGCAGTAACCAGCGTGAAGTATGGCCAAACCCCATGAACGACAGTGTGGTGATGCTGTCAAGCAGCAATGCTAAAATTCCTCCCGTGTCCTCTGGCAGCAAGTTCAGCGAGGGATTTTTCATGCTTCCTACAATGCCATAGAAGTGCAAGCATTTTTATTATTATTTTACTTACAACTGTGTGTGAAGTTTTCATTCCGCAATTTCGAGCCTACTCAATAAGGTAGCACCCCCTATTGGCTTAACTGCCAAGTGTGTGGGAAGTAAGGGGGCCTCTAACGTTCATGGTTTTCACAGAGTGGTTTTATTCAAAAGCGCAGTTATTTTAAAGAATTGCATTAGACGAAGCCATTTAGTCCGCAACAACGGCACAGAGACAGCGTAAAGACGGTCAGGGCCACCGCTCCCAAGTCATTACCTTCTGCAGTTGAAGGTCTGATCATGGTTTGCTTGTTCTGCAACGCCGTGTTTATTGAAAAGAAACCTAAAAAAAATGCTGATTTTCCATTCTGGTGCCGTTGTTGTTGACCCGTTCCGTTCTCTCCGCAGCTCTGTGAAGCGCTTTGTGACCCTCGTGTGAAAAGCGCTCGATAAATGCAATTATTATTATTATGGCCAACACACGCAATGTCCCCTGCCACTTGACGGAGTTGCACTACCAAGGGGGGCGCGCTGGATGTCCCCCAGCGGGAGGGCAAACGGAGGAAAGTGCGGCTCCGCACCGCACAGCCACGAACGCTCGCTCCACGCGCCGGGAACCAAAGCGGATGGATCAGAGAACCGCGGCGCGGTGGCCGCGGCCGCGTACGGGGACCCATCGGCGACGAGGAGGGCGCTTGGTGGATCGCAACATCGCGCTTAATCGCCTCGTGCATTTGACACCCACCTGCTGGGCAAACAAGGCGGCTGCCAAGAGTACGGCTACAAAAAATAAACAAACCTCAAAATAACAACGTTATCGTTGATTTCCCGTTCTAATGTCGTTGTTGTCGACCCGTGCCGTTCTCTCCGCAGCTCTGTGCAGCGCTTTGTGACCTTCGGGTGAAAAGCGCTCGAGAAATTAAATTATTATTACTCAAGATCCAAAAATGAAACACATTTTTTTTTAATTTACGCTCATCCATCATATGCTTGAATGAGTACCAATCACCACCACCCTGTGTTTAGTCGCATGCACTATTGTGAGTTGGGATTTATTTCTCTAAATAAAAGACGCAGACCACCAGTCGCGCCAGGGAAGAAAAATCCGTGAGGCCAGCGGTCGGTAAGAGAGATCGCGATGCCTTGCACGCGCCATCGAGACGGAACTCCGCTTAAAGGTCAGCTTCGCTTAGCATCCGTCACTCACCAAACGGCGCTGCCGTGACACGCCACGTCCATCTGTACCGGTCCTCATCCATTCCTCTCTTATTGCCGTGACAGCAAGGCTCGCGGCTGGCAGTCACGCTGCACGCATTCACCGTTTGGTTAAACGATTGCATTGTCAACGCAAGCGTCCTGCTCTCTGTGCGGCGATAAAGGGCCGGAGAGGCTTGACGTTTGAAAGGTGGCCTTGGGAGGAATAGAAAGCGAGGAAGAAGGTGAATTAAACGTTATCACCGCCAGGCTCGATTTCATACTGGATGACCCTGACTATGATGGCGATTGCTTCGAAAAGCTGCTCTCTCGGGACGGCCGCGTCGATCGCTTCCTCTCTCCACCTCGCCTCACACGTTGGAGGTATCCTCAAGCATCTAACGTGTGAGGGGTGAAACGTCGCGAGGTGGAGAGAGAGAGAGAGAGAGCGCTCGACGCGGCTGTCCCGAGAGAGCATCCTAACGAAGGAATCATCATGCATCGAGCCGCTAAAACCTGCATCATTACACCAGAGTATGATCTCGATGCCGCCGACACAGGTAACGAAGGCAGACGGCATTGGCAGGTGCCAGCAATGCACCAGCTCATTAGAGTTTGATGATTGCTTCGAAAAGCTGCTCTCTCGGGACAGCCGCGTCGATCGCTTCCTCTCTCCACCTCGCGACGTTTTGCCTCGCACGTTAGAGGCATCCTCAGGCGCTGTGTGCGTGTGTCGTGTGTGCGACTCATATTTATATGCAGGTACCATGTGTGCGTTGAGTCACCTCCACAGAGTCAACGAGCAGTGCAGCTCAACACAATTGAGCGGAAATCACGAGACCGATGGATGAAGCCCGGCCTTGCCGCGACTGCCACGAGGAAAAGGCTGAGCAAACGCAGCCACTCGGCCAGCGAAAAACCAACGCGCCGCCCGTACGTGGCTCAAGGCTGAATGCTCGCGTGAAACGATAACCGACGCGCTGTCCTTGAATCCGCTCCACGTTTCCGTGCTCGCGCACAAGCGTGGCCCATCACGGCCAACAATGTTTGGGGACACCTCCCCGGCTCGTCAGTTCTGAAGCCCGTTACTGGCCGAGACTCCGTGTGGATCGACACCGGGCCCCGAGGACGCGCCGGCCACGAACGGACACGGCGAGAGCCGGCGCTTTCATTAAATGGCAAAAAAAACCACCAGCGGGACAACGAGCCGTCCTACAGGGAGCTGGCCGGAGACAGTGCTTGAGGTCAGTTGCTTTACGGAGAGCGGGCGAGAGAGCGCGCAGAAGCAGGGCGCCTTGCTCGCAACGCGCACCCGGGACAAACCAAGAACACGATCTGCAATGATTTCTCACACGAACTGGAAGCTCCGCGGAGGGGTGGCGCAGCGGTTAGCGCCACGCAGCATGAGCCAGGAGAACAGAGCTAGAATACCGGATACGGAGCAGTGGCGAGTGATTTTACGACTGGTTCTGTCGCCCCCCCGTCCCCACTTTGGTAACCTGCAGACCACCGAGAAGTATGATTAAAAAAAAAACATCGATGCTCAACATGGTGTGCAGAAGGGGCTTCACGCAATGGTGGATTAAGACTCTTTTCTTTTATTTTATTTAGTTGCCATACATTACATTTTACTTGCTACTCTAATCCACTCACGAAGCCTGAAAGAACAGCTCTTTGGCGTAATTAACAATCTTTCCGTAGCCGAGTTTTGTAAGTTGTGCTAAGATCAATTCGGAGGTCATCTGCCAAAGCCGATTTATGTTACAGGAAAATTAAACATTTAGCTTAGATTTAACATTTATTTACATCTGAAACATTGCCGTCCCAATAATTTTGTTTTGTTCTTATTTTTATTACTTTTCTCACTGCTGAACTCAATACTGATGTGTTTTTTTCGTTACGCTTTTACTATTTTTTGCGAGTCCATCCAAGCTTGGAAATCACCCCAATCCAGCCCTCCTCGAGTTGTCATCTCGTCAAACGGAACTTCAACGTCTACGGTCTGCACTCTGTACACCGCTGCGCACGCTCCTCTCCTCGCAAGGCAAAGCGACTCCGTGCCAAAAGCTTCCCCAATCGATCTGCGTTCAAACACTGCCGAGTGTCCGTTCTCCGTCGCTGCTGTCGTGGCCGTTCTCTCCGCAGCTCTGCGCGGCGCTTCGTGACCCTCGGGTGAATAGCGCTCGATAAATGCAATTATTGTTCATCTCGTCAGAAACCGCTTAGTCCTGTACAGGGGCACGATGAGCCGAAGCCTATCCCGGCAGACACAGGGCGCAAGGCAGGGATATACCCACGATGGGACGCCAGTACATCACCGGGCACTGAGGGCAATTTAGTCTCATCTCATCTCATTGTCTGAAACCTCTCATCTCATTATCTGAAACCGCTTAATCCTATATAGGGTCACGGTGAGCCGGAGCCTATCCCGGAAACACAGGGCGTAAGGCAGGAATACACCCGACGACGGGACGCCAGTCCATCGCCGGGCACTGCGGGGCAATTTAGCCTGTGAGCCAATTAACCTATGCAGCAGCATGCTTTTGGACTGTGGGAGGAAACCGGAGTGCCCGGCGAAAACCCACACGGACACGGGGAGAGAACATGTAAACTCCACACAGAAAGGCACCCGAGCCGAGATTCGAACCCGGGACCTTCTTGCTGTGAGGAGGCGACAGCGCTGCCCACTGGGCCACCGCGCCGCCCAATCGATCTGCGTAAAAACACTACTGATTTTCCGTTCTCCGTCGCTGCTGTTGCTGTCGTGGCCTTTTCTCTCCGCAGCTCTGCGCGGCGCTTCGTGACCCTCGGGTGAATAGCTCTCTATTAATGCGATCATTATTGTTATTATCATCAACTCGTCGGCGCAGAATCCCATCCCCCCCCCAAAAAAGGCTCCGCGCTCATCGGCCAATCAAACGCCACGCGTTCGACCGCCGAGTGTGTGGCGTCGCGAACGGGCCAGCGAGTGCCACTCACCGTGTCACTCACCGTGCCAC
>JAZEWT010000024.1:2020410-2031884 GCA_036362905.1 Mordacia mordax | reverse complement strand
GGGGGGGACACCCACACTTCATCCCCATCCATCAGCGAGCTGATGATGACGTCTGAAACGGAGTAGGCAACACGTCTCAGGAGAGAGAGAGGAGGACCGTTTGGCGCAGCCCACGAGAGCGTTCCTCGTACACAGAGCTGCGAAAGCCGACATGGATTCGTGTGAAGGAATTAAGAACATTTTTCCTTCCATCGTACGTTCGGCTGCCACACCCAGATGCAACGAAACAACCACAACATGTGCGTTATGCTGCGTGCTGAGCAAGCAATGCGCCGCCACGGCCAGAATCTGGTCTCAAACCCCGACCGTGACTCATACGTGAACAGCCAGCGCTGCACACGCGCAATGCGCAGCAAGGGGTATTTTGTACAGAGGGAATCACCTCCGCAGCAGGAATACACTGCAATGCAAGGCGTTTCGTCAGCAAACTGGAAGGCAGACGCTCCGTGGAGAAGTCAGTCAGTTTATTTATTTTTTATCGAAGCCAGATGGAACCGTTAAGCTTTGTAGCGCTTTTTAACAGTTGTCCAGCGGAGAGGGGTAAGCACGTGACAACATCTCAGGGCACCCTCGGGAAATTGTCAGCACAGTCTGTAGACTGTGGAAGAAACCCGATGGGGTACTGGGAGAAATCCCACACGGACACGGGGAGAGCATGTAAACTCTTCACAGAAAGGCACCCGAGCCGGGACTCGAACCCGGTACCGTCTTGCTGTGAGGCGACAGCGCTAGCTCATCCCAAGCACGTACGGGTGTAATGACGATGCACTGCTCACCAGTGACAGCGAGCTCTGCCTGGCACCAGCGGCAGCAGAATGCCTCCCACGGTCGCGGCCCACAGCGCCAATGCGGTAAGGACCACGAACATGAAATGTACGACACGGAATTCATCGCTCTCACGCATACCGCGGACATCGTGAACGGAACTCTCGTAGCAAATAGAAGCCTGTAATGGATGAGCCATGATGAAGGATTAATTACAAATGCTGCGTTCCACGAAATATACAATATTTACATTTTGTGATTGAAGACGCTGTCTTTGCATGAAATAATTTTATTGGAATTCCTCAGATGCTATTCCAAGCACGTCTGATTGTGCCATTTTGTACTGATAATTGGCTCACAAATGTAGCCGCATTACGCACGTTATATAGCATACATATACAAACACGCGCGTGGCACATCCCAGGGTGATGCGCGTAATACAATCAACGATACCTTGCCATCGCAAAGCCAGCATAGGAATCTCCCTGGCTCTTGAAACCGTAGTAGCGGGTTCACCCTATCTCATTTGGGTATGCAACAGTGAGCGCGGATCATCCAGGTAAAATGACCCAACCCCTATCAGAGGCACTCTGTCCAATGTACACGTGGGCGTTATTGTGGTAGCCACTGCTGACTGCAACAGCCACAGCGGTGCAATTTAAAACACGGTATTTAGCCTCTGAGCATTATGCAACTAAAAGAAAACGTCAGTAATTCCTGCACAGGTGCATTGTGACCCTTTTGTCTTAGCTCACGGTCGAAACGAATTTGAGCAGAGTATGACTGACTGACCAGCGAGGCACGGAATTAACAAATGAAGGCCCACTGTTGTGCGGTTGGTTGATAAAGTCACGTTTTTCTGGCCGGCACAATTTTCCTGCAACGATGGCTTTTTAAATGCGGTTATTTACACATTCAGCGCACTGGGACCGTAGCAAACAGAGCACATGGACGCGCGATTGAGCGCATGGACACGAGAACGTGGAGCCGCGCCATCGCGCAGAGGCTCGGCGAACGAGCGTGGCGACGGGCGCAGCAGCGCACGACCCCAAATAAACAACAAAATCCACGGCGACCACGGAGCGTTCGAAGCGCGCGTGCGGCGCGCACCTGCGCGCACCTGCGCGCACCTGCGCGCGCCCGCGCAGCGGAACGCGGGGTCGCGTCGATCGTGCGCGCGCGACAACGCGTGTACAGCGAGGGGGAAAGAACAACGCAGGTACGGGAATACGACGGCCAGCGAGGTGAAGCCCGCACGTCAACAAGTCGCACGGCGAGGCGTCACACTGGCAGCCTCGTCGGAGTCCCGAAATCGCCTGCACCTCGGGCAACAGCCGGCCGCTGTGCCGCCGCTGCGCCGGTGTCTGCGAGTCGGCTTCCTGCTGCCCTCCCCGACAGCGCGCAGGCGGCCGCGCTCCGGTCGCTGCCCGCGTTTCCCACGCGTGCCGACACCGCGCGCTTCTCCCGAGCCGCGTCAACACGAAGACAACTCACCTTTGAGCCTGGGCGCGTTCTTCATTGCGCTCGTCATCACACGCCGACGCGGCGGGGGGGGGGCGGCGAGCGCGGCGGCGGCGGCGACGACTGCCACCGCCGCGGCCGGCGTTCGGTATTCGACGACGGGTCACCTACACGGCCATCGTGCTCCCGGAGCTGGGGATTAGCGGCAGCTGTTCCCTGCAATCGATCGGCCGAGCGAGCGAGCGAGCGAGCGGGGGGGCGAGCGGGCGACTCTCCCGCGCGCGCTCGCTCTGCCACTCCGCGTCTCTCCCACGCGCGCTCTGCTAATCCCGAGCCTCGCTGGCTGGCTCCTTCACAGGGGCGCACATCCCCGCTGGGTTAACCCCTTTGAAGCGCAGCAGCGGACGGGACCTCGCGCCGGGAAATATTAAGCGGGCTCTGTGTCACCGCCTGCTCATTTATTTGACTGGTCCTGATCTCAGCTGTCGTCATCCTCCTCGCTGTCCGAATCATTTTGTTTCGACGCAGCGCCTCACTGTGCTGCAGAGCGCAAACCACGAACACAATCGGAGGAGAAAGGGGTGGCTCGCAATGACATTCCAGCGAACAGCATGGCAATCGGTGCTAATATGGCGTGCAGGAGGCATCGATCTTGTTCACATTTCCTTGACCATATTTCACCATGCCGGTTAGTGCCGGCTGGTGACGGAATGGCACACGACTAATTGACACAGAAATAGCGATACCCAGGAATCGCATTAACACGATTTTAATATACATAGCAGTCAAGGTCAAGTGCGCAGGAGTCACGTTCAAATGAAATTCCCAGTTCGCAGTCGCTGTAAAAAACAGCTGCATGGTGACGAGCAGCTGTCAGCGACACGACAAACAGGCGAATGTGTTCCAATCAGCCAATCTAATGCAGACTCCCCCAGCAGTCTAAACCACTTGCCCCGTTAAAGCATAACCGCTCTTAAATACAGGAAGGAAACCCATTAATGGTGCACAGCCTCTAATTTCCAGCTCTTTGCGTTCATCGTCGGACACCACGAGACTCGTACGGGCCATACGGGAGGGTGGACAAGAAAAGAACATCATCCTAAATTCAGCTGGCGTAAAAATAAACATCAACAATATTTGCAGCTCCAGTTAAACCCTGCTGGGCTGAGTTCATTATTGGGATTCCTGATACAAGTGGACCGCAAACTCACGGTTAATACGAGTCTGTATTCCTGTGGTGCTCCATTCCAGACGGGCTGATTAATTAAAGAGACCAACACTGTTCCCAAACACGATAATTTGAATGGATCTCTGCCAAGTTTACAGGTCAATTCACAGCGCAGAATTACAGGGCGCAATGAAAGTTTCCAAGTTCTGTCTGAATTAGAGATTCAAGCAGCCAGCCACGAGATTAGACAGAATTCATTATTCCAAAAAGTGCCACAACTCCCTGCTGGCTGACAGTGTAAATACATTGTGTTTGAGAGCTCTGAGCACCGTGCTTATAAATGGTACAACGGTGACATCCGCTAAGGGGGTAAAATTTCCAGCGCTGGCATCTGTCACGGTGAGGAAGATGCGTGTATCCGTGAGTGAGCGTGAGTGCAGCAAGTGGTAATTGTGCAGCAAACACACGTGAGTTGGTGTCTTCGTGTAGCACTGTGGTCTGCTGGGTATATTTCAGTAACCGGTGTAAGCCATGCCAACTTCTCATAGTGTGTGCCGATCTTTCGGGCGCCTGGGTAAATGAGCGAGCGGATGTTTCGGGAGCGGTGGCACGGTCGTGGAGTGGTTAACTCTCCGCGTAATAAGCCTTGTGACCCGAGCTTGTTTCCCGTTCAAGAGTAATAACGGTAGAAAATATATTAACTACTCCTGGGCCTTCTTTGGGTATAACTTCAGCACATGGGAGATAAAGGCAGCATATGTAATGATGGAGGTTTTCACAGACAGCCGCGTCCCGAGAGAGCAGCTTTTCGAAGCAATCATCAAAGGCAGCATAGTTTTCCACTGTTGATTATTATACAGACATCGCTACATTTTACTAGTTGCACATAGGCCCAAGAAAACCATGCTCTTCCTCTTAACAGTCAATATGATGAGAAGAAATATTCGCCAGCACGTGAACTGGCAGCTACAGTTAAACTGTGAACTAATTAAAGTATATATAAAAAATACATTATGAAACGTTCATATACATTTGAACACACTGAATTTAATCAAAAGGTACTTATTAATGCAGCACATTGCAGGACTGTTCTAGAGTCGTACATTTAAACAGCAATTACCTTTTAGCAAATGTTGAATGCCCTGGATACAAAAATATATATAGATAAAATTTGCCCACTGCAAGGCTTTTCTGCTTAACAAATGTTTGCACATCGGGACTGGCAACCCATTGCGTAAAACAAACACAAATATGTAAACCACAGCTCGCTCTCTGACAATGGCAAAAGAACACTCACTTGGAACGTATTTGATTAGCCATGATGGGAGACACTGGGACAAAACTACTTGTAACTGTCAGATGTACTGACAGCCGCAGAGATAACACAGCAGTAGCAGATACGAGGCTGAGGAGGAGGAGGAGGAGGTACCCACAGACCCAGTTAAGCCATGCGCTCTCTCTCTCTCTCTCAAAGTCCCAACCCCCTACGGGAAAGCACTTTTCTACGCCGTATATTACAGCAGCAAATAATAACCAATTGCGTGGCAGGTGAACATTGAGTTCATAAATTAATTAAAGATACCTCCGTTGGACTCGATAAGGTCTTGACAAAAACGTTCCGCGATATTGCATAATGAGGTTTTATTCAAAAGTGGGTTCAAGATGACAGCAAATCATTGGCCAGACACCAGCAAACGAACACTTTTATGGCTGTGAACATGTGCTTTATTTATACGGTTGTTCCAATTCAGTAGGTTTGGGCAGCATTCTAAAAACTACCACAACAATAAGTTTAGAAATAGATCAAAATTCTACGGGTCAGTCGATGGTACTGTAACAAGACTAGGTTTGTTGAGTCGGTCAACATTCCGTTAGGCCAACGAAGGCACAGCAACGAGTTAGTGGGTCTGAATGAGTTAAATATGTACCAAAACAAGGCGGAGAAATCTAACTTTTCTAAGTAGGCCAGGACTCAAAAGACTAAAATTTTCAGACAAAAATAGCACCACAAATTATGACACCTTATAGATTTTTCAGTGCCATGAGATGAGCACCTATTGAGAAGGACAGACGCACACGCGAGTGCCACTAAAAATAAGCCATCCACTATAAATACCATACTGGGGACATTAGTGATTTTTCAGTGGCCGACTTTAAAGTGATTTAAGAAGATTCGTCCAAAGTAACATTGCCAGACGAAAGTTACAATCATTACAAGCGGTAAAAGGTTAATATTTTCGGAAGTCAAAGCCACGTGTGGGTTACGTGGCCATTTACTGTCACGGAACATGGCGAGACTCCCAAATCAGCGGCAGATCATGGAACATATATTCCCCTTCACTCTTCACTCGGATTGAGAATAATAACAATACACCACTGTTGTGATCAGTGGTGATTGATGTAAATGGCATGCTAACATCTCTTTCAGCCAAATGGATCAAAGCCTAATGGATAAAAGGCAGCAAAGGTAAAAAAAACAGCCAAAGAACTAAAATAAGGAATCAAGCAATGACCCTGAATTGTGACAACTGGATCAATGCACGGGTGGCAGTTTATATACCTGCAAGGCATCAGTCAGTGACGCTCTCTAAAAAACATCTGAGACGACTACGTGGCCTTCTATGTAAATTATATCACTAAAGAGTTAGGCATGACAGTATATAGGAAAAAAATCCACATTCGTAAGACAGATGACTCAGTCACAGATGAATGAACCGAATTTGTCACACCTGCCTCACTTGAGTGCCTAGTTTAATTACAGCCAACTTGGAACGTTCAAAAATTACTTTCAGAACATTTGCGCGAGTGTAGACACGCACAATTCTCAAAAATAATCCAGCTGCCTACTTGCTGTGCCTACTTGCTGTGCTTCCAAAAACCACTTCAATGCCGACAGACAACAAACTCTACTTCTGGAAAGATAATGATGCGTAAAATATATGAGCCATCATCGTTCCAATAAAGGTTCAAACGTCTCGCCACAAACTACGTCAACAGTGAGACATCACTGTACCAAACTTCACCACGCAAGTGAGTGCAGGCTGGTGAAGGGAGATGCGTGCAGGACCGCATCGGATGATCACCTGACGATCACTTTTCATCGATCTTGACCGTGGTCGGGAATCTAATTTCGGTTCGCTGGGTTCAGATTTTGCAACGCCATCAGCTGCACCCCCAGTTCTACCCAGAGCAATAACTGCTGCCACAACAATCGGACTCCACAGGGTGGCAGGAGTTGGAAACAAAGGCTTCCCCGGCGGGGACGCCGACGCACAGAGTTTCCCGGCGGTGTTAACGAGCGGTTCGCGAACGCGGGGGCACGGGCCGCTGATCGTGCGTTTACAAAGCACCACAAGCGAGACCTACCGGGCTGTCCGCCCGTCTCACAACACCGCGGCAACTCTTCGCCCGGTCGCTCCAAGCCCCGTGTGCTTCCGGCCATGCGAGTGCCTCCTCGACGCTGCTGCTGCTCTGTTCTGCCCATACAAACAGCCGAACCCTGGAGACTGCGCTCGAAAAACGTGCTTATTTACACGAACAGTATGTTCACGGGAAGTCGCCCGCCCGGCTTTAAGTCGTTGCTACTCGGAATTCGCATGGGAAATTAGCACGAAGAAATGTCTTTCGTTGCCACAAGCAAATAGGTTAACACGAGATCATTTGCTATTTTGATGGAGATTGTGTTTTTTTTTCTCAGCCTCTCGCCATTTTAAAAGCTCGCGTGAAATGTAGCACCGAGTTTCCAATAAACCATTCTTACGCTGGCTTTCAGTATTCGGCACAAGTCGGGCGACAGAGCTGAATCGGCAATGCTATCGACTAAAACGTAGCTATCAGGCTGAGCAATGGTGCGGCCAAATCACAAAAATGCATTAACCCGTTGGGTCATTTTAGCGGATGATATAAAATCCCTTGCGGATGGGAAAGCTAATGATGACTTCAATAATCACAAAACTGGGATGTGTATTTCAAGTACAAAAAACCAACAGTACTGCACACATTCCCAAACAAAACGCCACACGCGTCACTGATATTTTAAAAAATATGCAGATTAAGCTAGTCGAGCTGGGAGGGTATGATTTATCATCGTCGCATCGATGTGGATTTAGAGCACATTGATAATTGATCTTAAACGTTTGTGCAGCCGGCATGGGTGGCACGGTTGTGCAGTGAGTTGTGCTGCCGCTTGACAGCAAGAAGGTCCTGGGTTCGATTCCCAGCTCGGATGCCCGTGTCCGCGTGGGCTTTCACCGGTTGCTCCGGTTTCCTCCGAGTCCAAAAGACACGCTGCCTTGGGAACTTGCCGGACTAAATCGCTCCGAGTGCTCTGTGATGGACTGGCATCCTATCCTGGGTATAGCCTTGCCTTGGAATTTATGTAGAGATACACTCCGGCTCAACGAGAGAGACCCTTTAAAGTATTAAGCGGGTACTGTAAGAAATAAATGAAGTATGAACTTGGGCACTGAGCAGACGGCACAGAATCGTGGCAATATTTCTTCAGCACTGCATCTCTTCAAAGCCCTGCCCCGTATTTTATGGGGCGATTCACTTCAGCGAATCACTGCTTCGTTGTGTATTCGCTTGAGAATCACTCTGCGGTCATAAAGAAATGGTAGTGAACAGTGTGAGACGATGCATTTAATTAGGCCTTGATTCACGTTTACGTCTTTATATTTCCACTCGCAAACATTCTTCTGCATTATTAATTTCGTGGTGCAGCAGACGCTCGCACGTTTCCCATCCTTGACCAACATCAATCTTAGAAAATCTGTCAGTCGATAAGAGAACCCGTTTAGCATTTTGTCCGAGCAGGGGGGTTTGCTAATGTAACGTCTCGTGAAAGGCACGGCGCCAGTCAGGCTCGAAATGAGGAATATACGAACTCCTGACCGCAGCCGTGTACACAATAATAATAATAACAACAATAAGTGCATTTATAGAGCGATTTTCACCCGAGGGTCACGAAGCGCTTCACAGCGCTGCGGAGAGAAGGGCAATGTCACGCGGCTACCCCTCAGGCAAGATGTCGTATCTCAGGCGAGGTGTAACCCGAGGCTTTGTGACCCTCGGGTGAAAGGCGCTCGAAAAATGCAATAACAAGCTCGGAATCTGAGATTTTGACTTGGGCCTGCATTACTGCCAGATTTTCCACATATTCATTCACATAACAACAGCTATGAAAAGTAATATTTTAACAAATTTCACCATTACAATTTGGATTTATACGGCAGGTGATGGACTGGCGTCCTATCGTGGATATATCCCTGCCTTGCGCCCTGTGTCTGCCAGGATAGGCTCCGGCTCACCGCGATCCAGTACAGCACTCAGTGGTTTTAGACAATGAGATGAGATTTCTACAGCATCACAACAGCCGTCCAACAGCATGCGTGACATTCACACAATTAACATTCGTGGCCGAGGTGGCTTGGCCCATGCTGCGCGAACTTGTGGTGCAGACGAAACGCGAGGGATTATGGGAAAATGAGTCAGGTGGCACGGGTGAGCTCTCAGTAGCAGCCTCAATATCGTTCGCTGCACACGCTCCGTGGACCTGCGTGCTGGTGCCGCATGGGCTCAATAAGAAGGCTCGTGTGGATGGAGGCCCTGGCGTACAAACAAATACAGTGTTGATATTAGCCATTGTAGAGAAGAGGAAGACCTTGAGCCTGCACTTAAATGTGGATTCAAAAGCACAAAGAGCTGTGCGGAGAATCTTTCACATTGTGCGGCAGCAGAAGAGACGCAGCGACTTCCGAATAAATGTTTACGACTCGAACAAATGCAGTGTGTATATCGTGCGCTACCGTCCCTGTGTGAATGTCATTTGCAAGGTGATGGCAATGTTGATGCCAACGACAAAACCACAGCCTTGCCAGACGTTCACGCCCGTCAAATTTTTGGCAAAAGCGAGTGGCCCGTCTTCATCACCAGCAACGGTGAAAATCGGAAAAGCGCCGTGTTTTGAGCAATTGGCCAACAGGATGCTGCGTGTTTACTGGGGCAAGCAGTCTCCTCTGCACTGGCAGCCACCACCCAAGCACCTCAGTTTTTATAAGTCGGCTTGTTTTTTTTATCTAAGCTGCCAGGAACCCTTGAGCAAGGTCGCTCTTTTTAAACAGTAGCCCAGCAGGGAGGCGTAAGCAAGTTACATCTCATGGCACCGAGGACAATTTAGTCAGGACAAATAACCCAGGCGGCATATCTTTGAACCGTATGAGGAAACCGGAGTACCTGGCGAAGCAGAACATGCTCCGGAGAGAGAAAGGCAGCAGCGCCACCCACTGCGCCACTGTGCTGTGATCAGGGCCCAGCACGGTTGTGGACGGACGAGGAGGTGGAGGAATCTCGCGCTAATGAGCGGCAGTCGGGGGGTCGAGCGTCTCAAACCCAAACTCTACCCCCCTCCCCCCGTCCTCTCTCCTTTCAGCGCCCTATAAATTATTCTCTCAGCATAACCATCTGCGGCCATCGCTAGAGCAACCCCAATGCCTCATCTCCACAGCAACCGTCACTAACTTAACCCTTAGCGTTTGCGCGCGTGCCGATTTAATGGGGCCACGTGTGAGATCGTGCTCCAGGCAGAGCTCAACACTTAAGACTTTTTCAAAGGTTTCAGAAACGACCGCTCAGTGGTCACGAATGGATGGCAGTCTTAAAATAGACGCCAATGTGTTTTCGCTCACATAGGTTCGATTCCAGCCTGACCTTCTCACGAGATTTTCCAAAATGCAACGGCGGTCATTAGCGCGTGCATGCGTGCATCTTTAGTGCCATTGTGATCCTCAAGCGTAATAAACAAATCACCCAGGTGTATCTTTAAAAAGCCAAGTTGTCACAATTTTAATTGGATCACAAGCCCCATTCTTTCAATAAGTGAGTATCCGCAGAAATTCATTACCCGTTATATATTGCAGACCTTGCCTATTAATTATTTTACAATTTTGCCGAGGGATATTTGGTTATTATTTTCATTATGTTCATCTGTCAGACAAACGATGGCTTACTCCGATTAATGGCGACTAGGCAGGGTGTTTAACGTCTCTAATAGAACGCAGACCACTACAGTAATTACTATGACTATCACCGGTAGGAAAGAGGATTAAAACCACCTGGAAATCAATATTCATAGTCTATGCAGCACTCACATTATCGTTAATTAATATAACCTCAACATTTCCATGCAGGAGCCTTGGTGTGAGGCCAGCAACACCGGAGCTAATCCGAGTGACTGTTTCTTTCCACCAATGGTTTTTCAATCATGTCACGTGCACAAGGGCATTTACACGTGGAACTCTGTGGCTAGCAGTGGATCACCCTGTGTCAAGCAACGACCCAGACGATTACATCATAGAACTGCTCATTACAACCGGCTTCTTCAGCCACATATATGAATCCAAGTTCAACAACAATTAAAATGCAATCGAGCGGAGTGGGCCAGTAGGTTGAGTTCGTACAGCCCATCAATACACTACAGCCGCAAACCCTGTTAAATTGCGATTGGCTCACAGGCCGATTCAGGACAAGCGCAATGCCAGCTCACTGTTGTGATCCGTGAGCCACCCAGCCACCACAACACGTATATAACTGTAATAAGCTACTCCGAGTCTCGTGCTATTCCAGCCACGTGGAACTATCCTGGTGTGCATGACTCACAACCAGAAGAACGCGGGTTCAAATCCTGGTTGGAGATGGGGTGAGAACCATTTAAATCGGGCACACAGTTACACGTGCGAGCCTCTGTAGACAGTGGCCCCCACCGCTGGTGCGTGCACTATCCATCAGTGGCAGTGGAATGACAATATGATGACGATGATGATGTGGCCCTCGCTTAAGTACTTGGGACACTGGGACGCAATGCTTGAATGTGAACCACCTCCCTGGGATTCGTCCTAAAAGGTTGCAGACGCCCGCAAACGAGCATTCGTTCTTTGGCCAGAAGGCCACGCCGATGGGGAGCATGGGGAACCGCATCCTGCGCGCGAGTCGATATCGCCACCTTATCGGAGGCGCCTTCACGCATGGCCACATGCAACCACAATCGGCGTTCAAGCCGGCTGCTGGGGGCTCACCTGCAGCC
>JAZEWT010000024.1:2003097-2020376 GCA_036362905.1 Mordacia mordax | reverse complement strand
CGGGAGCAGATCTATCATAAAGACACACACAAGCACGCCGAGCCAAATGCATTATTAAATAGTCGTAACATTCTGCTGTGTTTGAAGCCGGCCACAGGAGGGTCTCGCTGTTGCGTACTGAGTTAATCTCTTAACAGATATTTATGTACATTGTGAAATGCCGCAGGTGTCTTTGGCAACATCTGTTCGTCAGCACCTATTTAACGCCAACACGGGCGACAGCATTTAAACAAAATTAAAAAAACGTTATTGTTGTTGATTTGCCATTCATGTCGTTGTAGCTGCTGACATGCCGTTCTCTCCACAACTCTGTGCAGCGCTTTGTGACCCTCGGGTGAAAGGCGCTCCAGAATGCAATTAATTTTATTATTAATGTGTGCTTGCACGTGCCACGATGGCACACAAACTGCAGACACACGGGCCTGTATATTTATGATGGCTAATGATAATAATTGCATTTATAGAGCGCTTTTCACCCGAGGGCCACAAAGCGCTGCACAGAGCTGCGGAGAGAACGGCACGTCAACAACAACGGCAGAGAACGGCAAATCAGCAACAATCACTGATTGGGTAGGATAGGCTGATAAGTCACCCAAACGAGATGTGGATTCTGTATTGGCATAGTTGCTGCACATATCACTAGTGGTGTAAATTACATTCTCAGCCTGAGAAACCTGTGCGCCCGGCAATGCAACGAATGATCATTATTCAGGGCCGTGACCCAGACGAAACATCATGTCCTCTTGGTCTCATCTTCACCAGCTCATCTCTATGCTAGTGTGTGCCGTTCCGCTGGTTTTGCATTTGTGTTTAACTCGGTTTGTTTCAGGTTTATATGCTCGCTCCACCAGGCAAAATGTAAGAGAATATGATTTGCATTTCACTTTGTCTATAGATCATACAATCTTACGAACAAGATTGGACTCATTAAGGGAGTTGACCATATATCCCTGTGATGTAGGACCAGGGAACTTGGTACTCGTTCGGACTATCTTCCACACCTGAATATGCTCTCTGCACCTCCGTGCAAAACTGTGCACATCCCTAACGCGACAGAGTCGGAGAAGCTATGTTCGTGAACTTACGGATCGGAAAACACGGACACTGGCGGTGCAATGGCACTGGATACGCGTCCGGGTTTGGAGGGGAAGGTAGGTAAGGGGTTTGTGACGTCAGCATGATGCGGTCATCACATACATTTGGTAAAGTCAACAAGCATAGCGGGCGGCACGGTGGCCCAGTGGGTAGCGCTGTCGCCTCACAGCAAGAAGGTCCCGGGTTCGGATCTCTCGGCTCGGGTGCCTTTCTGTGTGGAGTTTGCATGCTCTCTCCGTGTCCGCGTGGGTTTTCGCCGGGCACTCCGGTTTCCTCCCACAGTCCAAAAAACACGCTGCTGCATAGGTTCATTGGCTCGCAGACTAAATTGCCCGCAGCGCCCGGTGATGGACTGGCGTCCCATCGTGGGTATACCCCTGCCTTGCGCCCTGTGTCTGCCCGGATAGGCTCCGGCTCACCTCTGCCCTGTACAGGACCAAGCGGTTTGTGACCATGAGATGAGATGAGACGAGCATGCCAGCCAGGACGCGAGCCGGCAAATGTCTCGGTTTTTTTTTTCTAATAACAGCATCAAGACAATCGTTATTAGCGGACATCGAGGAAACTATAAGCTAGGACAGCCATATCCAAATGTCAGTTCTTGGAAGTTCTTATGAAGCTCTCGACGCACATCCGCAAGTGACTGCCGGATTCGGTGACCGTGGGTCTCGCGCTGGACGAGCCGACGCCACACGCAGCCATTACACGCGAGCGCACGGTCAGCGAGCGCACGGTCATTGAGCCCCCCTGGCTTAGCTTTGGTGCCTGCGGATCCTGACTCCGCCGCGTACGAGCGCGGGAGTGAGCTGCCCATTGTAGCAGCCATACCTCGGGACTGCACAGCCAGGTCCTGGCGGTCCACGGGGCGTCTCCATCGGCAATAACACCGTGACGGCACAACTTTGCCACTTCGGTGCCCTGACTCTCCGCTCGGTTCCACGATTTAAATTCGCAGCTGCGAGGCATTTTAGGCAAGAAAGCCCAAAAAAATGGCACCGCCGCGCATGGCTTGCACAAGCATGGGACGCCACTCATATTTCAATTTGGTAGCACCGAACCGTGCTGACAACTCCACATTCCTATGACAGATAAAAGGCTATTCACGTCTTAATAGCGGTCGATTTCCCACAACGCGATACTCAATGTATCGACCCCCAACAAGATTAAAGGTTGAGGTAATCACTGACCAGTAATTGAACTCGCAACAGTTTAATCGTCTCCCTTATGCTCTAGCCACTGCCATTAGGGCATTATTTAGCAATATCATTTGTATACTATACAAGATATGTATTTTTGTTACGTGCACAAACTTCCACTCGGATATAAATGATCAAATAATGTTAAACGAATCATTAAGACCTCACCGGAAACAGTGCAATCAGACAGCTGTCCTTAGACCACTGGGGATTCACGATTCATGAGAACGTGTGCAGTTTAACCGGTTACGGACTACAACAAATTACTGCACAACCTCGCACAGCATCACAATCTTCAGACAATGAGCGGATGACCGATGATGACGGTACTCATTACTTGGTTTCCTTAGAGCTCACTTCAAATCCGACGATAGCAGTTATGCTTGTGTATGATAATAATGACGTTATAGATTTTTAGTTCGTTGTGATATTTTTATCGATCGACTTTACAGGCATCACTTTCCAAGAGGGTTCAGTTTGGCATAACTTCGTCACTGCGCATTTTTTCCCCCCAAATAAATAATCTCTACGGTAGCATTTTCTTCAACGTCGGCTAACATTCCAAACGACACAAGACGCAATGCAGTCACCCACTGCAGATCCACACAGCCGCACGGCAAAATCCTACGCAGTCCCGCAAGAATGTCTTTCTGTGGTATCCGTCTGCCACAGTGGCAATTTACAACGTGCTACTGGTAATTATTACTTAGCATTCACTGCTTTAATGCACGGAGGGAAAAATAAGAAGGTGGATGGCTGGGCCATCGATCGAATTAAAAACAAGCGTAGAAGCCTCTCGACCAGCCATTGCACACGAGGCTTCTTGAGCGAAACCACAGTCTCTCTACCATGTGGTTCACAGCGGCACCTAGCGGCGATAAATAACGCTCAGTTAAGGAGACTCCTCGTGTCCCATAAAGGGATACAAACTCCCCAGCTTCAAAAGTTAGTTTCAGTTGTTAAAACATCAATTCCAGATTTTCCCTATCAATAATGCCAAACATGGCCCTTGGGTCATAAGCGCTTTAGAAATGCTATTGTTATTATACGATAAATGTTGAAGTAAACCATTTCCCAATATATGTATTATAAACACTGATAATTCTGCATTTTAAAAATATAGTTGGAAGTCTGATCACATTTTACTTGTCTGTGACGCTGTGTATATTAAAAAAAACGCGAAAAAAATGTTGTTGCTGCTGATTTTCCGTTCTGGTGCCGTTGTTGTTGACCCGTGCCATTCTCTCCGCAGCACTGTGCAGCGCTTTGTGACCCTCGGGTGAAAAACGCTCTATAAATGCAATTATTATTAAAGCAATACCTCCACTCGTGCTAAATTTATGAGACATAATATTCGGATAGAGATGTATTTGGGATGGAATGAGATCTGTTTTCAAATCAAACCGTTCCAATTTAATGAAATACATTTTTATTTCAATAAAATTGACCTATTTTCACCTCCCCTCCCTGGGGCCTTTGGCATCCAAGACCCTCGATCAACCCCCACTCAGTGGAAGATCACTCCTCCTTCTCCTCGGCTGCATTAATCGATCGAAATGCCCTCGAGCTGGCCCTCACATTGCCCGTCCACTCCATCCCCCTGTGCAAACCCAGCCTTCACTCGTAAATCTTCTGCTCTCCATCTACGACTGTTGCCAAATATGTCTTGTGTCTCTTAGGACCATGAATGTTATAAAGTCCGCTACTCACCCACACTTTCTTGTGCTACAGAATCCCCCCTTTGCTGACTAAACTATCTCAACTGCAGGTGACTGCATAGCTCATGGATCCTAGCACTGTCCTAGCACTAATAATAATAAAATAATATTACATTTATAACGCGCACATGTTCAATCAATGTCGAAGGTATTCATTCGACAGAGAACGACTCAGAGGTGCGAGGAAAGCACAGAGAGGCGGAGGAGGAGGCAGCCACGCAGTTTGCCAGCGCCACATTGCCACCCACTGCTTCCTATATATTAGGATGTCATCGGTCAATGAATGAATGAGTATTGTTTTTAGCACTGCTTAGATCTTCAGTTCAAATCTCAGTTGCAATCCAATACAAGGGTTTTGATTGGAGCAAGGCAATGGTTTATACCAGGTGACAAGTGACTGCCCGCAGATGCACGGTTTGGTTTTTGCACAAATTAAAAGAAATCTAAATTCCTGCTCTGAGATATTGGCTGGAATATCACGTGACAAGCACCGCACAGCATAGGGCAATCCCGACCGCACAAGGAACGAGCAAACTGTGAAATAAGATTTGCAAAATAATCGTTTGCCTCGTGACACCGTGTCGATAGCAAGCTTGGAGGAACTTAGAAAACGACCCAAGAAGACACATGTGGTCGCATTTAGATAAATTATACAGTCGCATGGTGTAGCACTATACTGCAAAGGAAGCTAAAATTAGCTTGGCTTATTCCTTTAGGAAATAATTTCATGGAAAGCAAATGGGAACAATTAATGGTTCACATACGTGAACACACGGCCTCATAAAAGTTGAGAATATAAAATGAATGTATTTACAGCTAATTAGAATGAGCTACAACAGAAAAGATCCGCAGCGAATAGTTTGTCTCTTGTCTACAGACAGGGAAGTCAAATATTAACCGCGTGTCCAAAAACGTAGTGATTTTCCAACCATGTAATATGAAACCTGAAATACACACAGATTTCAATCTGAACACGAACACTTAGGCGCAGAACAAAAGTGTTCGGTTCAGCTTCACCCAAGCGTGGCAAACGGACGCATGCATGCGAGCGAAGCGCGCGTGGAACAGCGGCTCCTCAGAGGCTCAGCTGTTCGCGCACTGCATTACAAACCCGGCGACCCGGGTTCAATTCCCGGTCACGTGCGGCGGTTAACGCGAACGCGAGTCACCTGGCGAGGACTCTGCATCGCCTTCCGTCTCGGTCTCCTCTCCATCTCCATCTCCGTCCCGTGGATACCTTCCACCGTTCTTCAGGAGCTCTGCGATGACACGACGCCGCATGGTTTTGCACGTGACAATAATCCGCAGGAACGCGTGTTCTCGACTGCCGTGACGCCACAACAAGCCGCCGCTCGATATTAAGTGACGTGACGTCGCCACGGCGCTTGTGCCAGGCAAGATGCACACTTTTGGGGAGCGTGAAGCATCGAAAAGATCGCTGGCATAAAGTCATACAAGGGACCCAGGTGCCATAGGTTGCCTGAGTGAGATGAAAATGGTTTATGAGCATACTAAGACATGAAATGAGAGACACGATAACTCCTGGGCGTGCACACACACGCTTTGTAGAACGACTGAACAGACACACAATCACACACGCTTTGTAGAACGACTGAACAGACACACAATCACGCACACGCACACAAATGGTAACACACACACACGCACAGGATTTGAATGCGTGAGCTGGTAGACCGCAGAGATTTGTGAAACTCCACCAACTCTGCGAGGTAGGTGACGGTGCAGGTGGCGGTGGATCTAGCGGCGCGCCGGCGATGCGGGTGGCGGTGAGTGACGGCGTGGCTTGCGGTGCGTCTGGTGGAGGGTTTGGCGCCGCGGCGGTACGACCGTCAGCGCGGCCGGGCGGCGGCGAGCCCGGCGGCGCGCGTGGCGACGCGGGGGCCGTACCGTGCGCCTGAGCGAGCAGGTCGCGCGTGCGGTCGTTCTCCGTCGTCAGCTGCTCGATGCGGGCGAGCAGGGCGCTCTCGTGCGTCTCCACCGCGGCCAGACGGCGGAGGAGCTCCTCCTGCGACGATTCCTCCTTCAGCGCCGACTCGCACAGGGCCGCCTGCGGCACGGGACAGGAGGGGGAGTCGAGACGATGCTACGCACTCGGTGGCGCACGACTGTGTGGTCCAGCGTGCAGGGAGGCCGCCTGAGCGGGCTTCGCAAATGTGCGCGGTCAGTTTTTTATTTAGGTCGGAAGAAACCGTTCGGCTATGTTGCTCTTTTTATTAGATTTCCGGCTGGGGAAGGGTGAGCAAGTCACAACATCGCAAGGCACCGGGGACAATTCAGTCAGGGAACTGAACCTGGGCAGCATTTATTTAGACTACGGGAGGAAACCAGAGCACCAGGCGAAAGCCCACGTGGACACAGCGAGAACATGCAGACTCCACACAGAAAGGGATCGAACCCAGAACCTTACTGCTGTGAGAGGGCAGCGCCACTCACTCTGCCACGGTGGCACCAAGATGGCTGTGCTACAAGGAACACTGGAGGAGGCGGGACAGTGAGATCCACATGGACACTCGGGTGGTCACTCCCTCGTATTATTGACGATTTTTTTTCCCCAAGATACTTCGCTTTCCTCCCGTACGTAAAACGCTCCGTCAAAATTAATTGGCCAAACACAACAACGCGGGACACTGGGTGTGAAAAATGCTCCCAAGAGCCTCCCCCCCCCTCCCCTTGCATTTGTGTGCGCGCGTGCGTGCGTGCGCGCGTGCGTCACCCGCAGCTGCTCCTCCAGCTGCGCGACGCGCTGCGCCGCTCGATCCCTCTGCAGCGCGAGCTCGTTGATCTCGGCCTGCGACGCCTCCTGCAAGGTCTGGAGGTGCGCCAGCTCGTCGTCTGAGCAGCGCAGCGCACACTGCGCCAAGAGGTCCCACACACAAAGGTAAGTACTCTCGGCGAGTGCCGATGCACCGGCGTGAGCGTACGGATGCAACAAAAAAAATAACAGAAAAGGTTTTTACCATTTCTGGCAATCGTACAGGTGTTAAGATCTTAAAACAGCAAAGTGGACACCTTTCACAAAGTGTTTGGTTTGCAAAAGACACACACACTTGTGGCAAAACGTGCAAACAAAAAGCTTTGATAATAAGTGCATTTCCCTTCAAACTGATTGGCCAACACCAGGCATGGATTTCTTTTGAGCCTGATTGTCAGTGTTTGCCAGATGTTGACAAAAGGCAGTCAGCTCAGGAGAATACCAAATAAATGCTTTACTTGCTCAGGTCGAGCTTTTTAAAGCTATGGGTACTTTGCCAGTGTACAAGAGAAGAGTTTTTTATTTGCATATTTTGCCACACGTATGTGTGGCTTTCACAAACGAGACACTTTGTGAAAGGTGTCTATATTGGCGTTGATATTAACACCTGTATAACTGCCAGAAATGGTAAAAAATGGGCAGTGACCGACAAGGCTGTCCTAAAAGCGCAGCTTTTCGAAGCAATCATCAAAATCACTTCCACCCATAGAAATTCCATGTTACCAAAAATCTCAAAAATGTATGCAATTCATAAACCACATTGAGTGTCTGGATCAATTCCAGAGTCGGACCAATAATCGACGACCGAATCGATTCCCCATTGAATAGACGTCTACACTGCACGGTGAGGAGGTACACGTGCGACTTACCACACGTGGACTCACACCGGCTACATAAAGAGCAACTGCTCAAGACTCTGGGATCGACTGGTTGGAGATCCCTGCTGTCGAGCGCCCCGACGTGGGCACTCGTCATCGCCAGGAATCCAACTCGCATTTGACAGCGGCGCGCGAGCGAGCGACACCTGCGCGGCGGAGAGCTTCTCGTGCGCCTCCACTTTGTCCTGCAGCGCCCGCCGCAGCGCCTCCTTGGCGGCCGTCTCGTAGCGGCCCTTGTCGCACTGCAACAGCTCCAGCTCCTTGCGGAGGCACTCGTCCGACAGCGTCTGCTGCAACGCGCGGCGCACGCGTGAGCGCCGACGCGTGCACCGCGTGCACCGCGTGCACCGCGTGCACCGCGTGCACCGCGTGCACCGCGTTTGCTGCGTTCACCCCGGCAGCGGCGTTTCACCTCGAGACGGGAATCGAACCGTGTCGGGCAGGGCCTTCCTTCTGTGTGGCGCGGATGTTACCAGCGCACCGCCCTGCCCCTCCACTTCCTTTATAAGCGTTTATTATTGCTGGTGGTGAGTGTGGCTTTGCAACGATTGGCAAGTGTTGATATGTCAGTCTGTCTAATTAAGCTGGAAGGAACTACTGAGCTATGTAGCTCTTTAAGTAGTTTTTTTTATCTCCCAATTGCTGCTGTTGGTCGGATGTCCAGACGTAGACAGTAATTTGGCAAACTGACCACAGTAATGTAAGTTTCATGCGAACAGACAGACTACAATAAAACTCACCTTGGAATTGGAATAGGCCATAAGTCTGTTCTCCAGTGTCTCAAGACGGGACAGCAGCTTATCCTCGATGATGAGAGCCTGACACACAGTGGCCAACATAGCGCTGCTATATCTAACAATATCACTGCTCAATGCACTTTTACACACGACGTTTCTTACATTTCAAAAGCACAAAGTATCGTTTACATTTATGTTTTTTAGATATTGGGTTGCGTGACCTTACCACTATATTAATTTAGGACCCATAGCCCACAAGGACAGCGCATTATGAGTTTTATTTATATCCATTATTTATTTACGCTTGCTCACCACGGAAAGCCTCTCGTCTCAAGACTCTTATGCAGTTGAGTCGCACAAGATTTTCACAGTAGGTAGCAATGTAATTACGTGTAATGGCAATAGAACAAATCGCAGGTGATCTCTCGCCGTTGAGATTATTGTGGCCAATAGCCGTTACATTGTGTGTGTGTGTGTGTTTTTATTGTGTTTTTAAAAGCACGGCGGGCAGCACAGGTTGTGCGTCTGCCAGTAACCACGGTCAGTCAGCCCAGAGCGAACCTGGGTCTGTCCTGCGATCTGTCAGCGAGCTTTCAACACTTCCCGTGGCATCAAAGTTCCCGTGGCCTGGCACAAGCGCTGTGGCGACGTAAGCGTCGCTCCGCGGTGAATGGTGGTTGTCGTCCGTCTCGACGGCTGGCGAGGACACGCGACACCGCCGTGTCGCACCGTGCGGTGGCGGCGGTGGCGGCGGCGGCGGCGGCGGCAGCAGCAGCGGCGGCGGCGGGGGCAGCAGCGGTGGCGGCGGCGGGGGCAGCAGCAGCGGCAGCGTACGTTACCTGCCAGCCGTCGTCAGACGCGCGCCGCGCACTCTGCAGCAGCGTCTGCAGCGCCGACAGCTTCGTGTGCAGCAGCTGCTCACGATACAGGGCCTCCTGCACGCACGGGGCGGGATCCGCGCAGCGTTCAGTTGAACACGTACGGTTAAAATAAAGCCAACGATCACCCGTACAGCCTTAATAGACGGGCAGGTCAAGTGCTGTTAGCAAGTACCCATGAAGGCCAGCACGGCACACGAGGGGGTAAGTTGCCAGCGCCACGCGCAGCTGACTGTCTTCCTAGTAGCGATGTTTACACACCACACCAGGCAATCATTCGAGGCTGAACGGACCTAGGGACCAGTTCAGCAAACCATCACTGGTGTTGGTCGTGAGCAGGAATCCAACTCGGGTCACCTGGTTTCCAGCGCAATCGTAAGCACAGACACGGATGAGCACCACTGTACAAGTCGACTCAAGAGCCGTGTTTCGAGTACAGAGGCAATTCGTGCAAAGCTTAGCCAAGCTGCGAGTGCTGCAGACCTGCAAGTAGCGGGAGAGTTGATGAAGGTCCTGCGATTTAAATGTGCTGGAGTTTCCCTCCGGCTGTGAACACATACGCAACGCAGCGTCAGCACAAACCAGTGAGCACTTGCTAAGTCACCACAAATCGGTCGGTGTCATCGCAAGATAGACCCCTAATTGCATTGTCATCGAGATTATAATTGCTGTTGTCACGGTCATATTTACCATCATGGTCATATTAGGTCCGTGGTGCAGGCGACCAGGCCCCGGTGGCAATAATGGAATGGACCGCTGTACTTTGCACACCTGTACAACGTCTCATTCACAACTCTGGGTTCCATGCAATCAAGTAGTGACTCGGGAGGCGGGGTTTGCAATCCCATTGTGAGGAGCCACCAGTACTACCGAGAGCCGCAACGTGGAGGAGACACACCACGTGGTAGGGGGGAGGGGTAACGAGGTGGTAATAATAGGAGGCAGCAGTGACGATGAGTTTCTAAGGGGGCTCCCTACAGAGTAGCGATTCTCACTGCAGCCCCTCCGACGCCCTCTCCCATCTAGCAAACATCACTCCCAACCATCAGGGACATGCAAAATGTTTCGTGGCTTCATTTGCATAAGAACATAGCCAGATGTTTCTTGTTACAACAGAATGTACCCAGTGAGCGTGCAAGCTCTAACTTATGGGACTTCTGCGATACAACACACATTCCAACTGTACATTATTACAGACACGATGCTTTGTACATTATTACAAATGTAAAACTTGTACGTTATTATGCCAGGAGTTGCTCACCTTGGCAGATATGCTGTCCATCCTGCACACACAGGAAAAAAAAACATAAACATTGAAAACTGCAGATGAACATCCCTGTATGCGGCGGCGCGGTGGCTCAGTGGGTAGCGCTGTCGCCTCACAGCAAAAATACCCGGGTTCGAATCTCGGCTCGGGTGTCTTTCTGTGTGCAGTTTGCATGTTCTCCCCGTGTCCTTGTGGGTTTTCGCCGGGCACTCCGGTTTCGTCCCATAGTACAAGAAACATACTGCTGCATAGGTTAATTGGCTTGCAGACTAAATTGCCTGCAGTTCCCGGTGACGGACTGGCGTCCTTTCGTGGGTATATCCCTGTCTTGCACCCCGCGTCTGCCGGGATAGGCTCTGGCTCACCGCGACCCTGTACAGGACTGCGGTTTCTGACAATGAGATTGAGAACATACCTGTCTTCTTCATCGGATTCAATAAAAAAAACCAATAACATTATCACTGGAATTCATAAAACTGCCATCTTTGCTGTATCAGCGCATCACTCAATGTAAACGTAATACTCCAGCCAGGCGTATTGTGTACGTGCGACCACAGATTTGTGTGTGATTGTGTGTGTGGTGTGTTGATTTGCTCACGGAACTAAAAATCCGACTATCATTCGAGATCATAAATAACTTTGGTGCCAATGGTATTTTGCTTTGTGACCCTCGAGTAAAAGACGCTTTAGAAATGCAAATATTATGATTGTTAAGTCTGTTTGGAAGATGCCTCGTCTATCGCTTTCCACAAAACTCTCGTGGGGTTTTTTTTGTCCAAAATCTTGACCTCTCTTTTTTTAAATAAAAGGTGGATTCCTTTACAGGAACACCTGTATTGGCTCAAAACATTCAGGCCGTCCTTCCCATGATGTATCCTGGATTGAGCCAAGCTGGATTGTATGAGAGGACCATAGATACTTGAAATATGTAGACGCAATCCTGATAAGGAGGCTGCTTCGTCAGGCTAAGAAGAGTTTGTTGGGTCCTGTAGCAAGCAAGCCTGGCCACTCCATGCCCAAGCAGCATCTTCCTGGCCAGATCGAGGCAACTAATGTGGTACAGTGGGGCCACTTGTGGAACATCCCAACAAACCATAACAGCAAGTGTCCGAATCGGCCTAAATCGAGAAGGTTCATAAAGCGCGCTCCTGTTCTAGGCAGATTGCCCTCGATAACAAGGCAGGGCAGTTGCACAAAACTCACAACAACGAGCAGCACACCAGGCATCTAAACAAAGCCAGGTGGCACAGCAGTGAGCACAGGTGGTAATCTGCGGGTTATCACAATCCGTTTACCCACAACACCTGGACCTGTCCTATGACTGTCAGCCAGCCTTGTGCAAACATTCGGGTGAAATCAGCGCCACCTAATGTTGAATAGCGAGGCTGGTGCAGACGCTTACTCGGGCCTGTGTTTATATTCCGTTCCGTCTGGCAGCAGTAGCTTCACCATGGCGATGATGCAGCCGTGGGTCACTGCTCACGCAGGGGTGGGGGGGTGCGAGGAAACGTGACAACATACGAGACAAACACCAAAGACAGGGTTCTCTCAAAAGCATTAACCTACTGTTGGGACAAGTGTTGTTACAGAGCACCTAATAAGGCCGGCACAGCACACAAGGGTGTGAGTCACCAAGACCAATTCATGCTACATGAACGAATTGCTGTTGGGGTAAATCGTTGAGCCGCCTACTTTCGATTCACGGACACTGCCACAGACGCCTCTGAATACTCATGCTCATTGACGAGGGCTCTACGTGCTGGCTGAGCACGATTCTACGCCAGAGTTATTTGCAGGAGTCTTGTGCCACCTCGTGGACATCGCACATTGGTGGTGCAGACAAATAAGTCGCCTGGCTCCCGGGTCAAGCGAAACCAACCGCTGACACGAGGGGTCAGTTTTCAACGGAGAACCGTGTGAGTAAATGAATCGATGGCAGAGTTCGAATCCTTAATTGTTCAGTATCAGTACCCGCTTAATCCGGTACAAGGCGGCAGGGGCCCAGAGGCTATCCCAGCAGACACAGGGCGCAAGGTGGCGTTTTACCCAAGATTTGACACCAGTAGATCACAGGACACTTTTTTTAAGGCAATTTACTCAGCAGACCAATTAACCTAGGCGTGTCTTTGGACAGTGGGAAGAAACCGGAATACCCGGGGGAATACCAAAGCGGACAGGGAGAGAATACATAAACTCCACAGAGAAAGGCACCAGAGCTGGGAATCTAACCCGGCGATTCTCGCTGTGAGGCAGCAGCGCCACACACTAAGCTACCCACACTGCCCAAATCCTTAAATGTGCACCAATTGAACAAATGATCTCGGAATAACAACTTGCAATAGAATACAATGAATACAAAACAGCATTCAGGCATAAACAGAGTAATTGCAAGCGAATGAGATATTTCCACAGACTTCACTTCATGACATTTGAGCCCAGTGGGATTAACTACTTCTTTTCAGCAGAAAACTAAAATATAATTACACTTAACAGCTTTTGCATGCATTATTTAACGGCTATGACTTTTTTACGAGGCATTAAGAAAAAACGCTGGTGAATGATGAGTCACTCCTGTATTAAAATACCCCACCATCTTTAACACCCACTTCCTAAACGTAAACACACATCAGATCAAGAATGATCAGTTTCATTTCACTTGCTTAATCAAGGAAATCCCAGCGAATCTCAACTCTTCAGGAAAACCCTGCCCAGATTTCACAGTCAAGACAATGTCGCAAGGTATTATCCTAATTGGGTAATGAGCAATTTTTCCGCATTGGAATTTTAAGCCAATACCAACCAAATAGCAAATGTTTTTTCAGCCACAACAGAAAGCCGAAAAGCCAGGAACAATCTGTGCAAAGCCAAGGGAGAACAAACAAGTACTACGAAGAGAATACACAAGCACCCGAATTGGGAATCAAACCCAGGGATTTCTTGTGCTGCACAGGTATTAGCACTACGTCACTACTGCTCAAATCATACAGCGAACCAGTAACGGCGGGCACTGGAACAAACTCGACCCAAAAGGTCACCACGGATGAGAAGTATCCGAGACCAGTCTCACGTATTTAGCGAATGCGTTTACACGAGACCGTGAGGTATAACCGTTGTCATGCAAGGACCGGGGATCAGCGAGCTGCAGATTTAGTGTCCTCAGGCGTAGGGCGCACGAAGCACTGGCCCCAGTCCGCCCAGCCCGCCCAGTCTCTCACCGGTCGCACGCAAACTCACCCTTGCGAGCGTTCTCCGTCACGTCGACACCAAACTGCAGCACGTCCCCCGAGTAGATCTGGTAAGGGGCGCTCTCCTCTCCGCTCTTGCCCAGCCGCTGCCCGTTCACAAACGTGCCGTTGCTGCTGCGCGTGTCCTGCAGCAGGAACTGGGGGAGACATAAGGACACAGGGGTGGGGGGTGCGAGATGAGAAGACGTCGCCGCCACCGCCGCCGCCGCCGCCTCCACCGCCGCCGCCACCGCCACCGCCGCCGCCGCCTCCACCGCCGCCGCCGCCGCGCAGGATTTTACGGTGGTTTGACGCGGCGTCTGATGCATCACTGGCATGGCTGAGTAGTCACGGAACTGAGCCAGCCGTGATTGAGTTTGAAACTGGGCAGCCACCCATTGTTAAACTGGTCGTGCCGCACAGTGGGCATCTCATCTCACACCAGTTACATGGCGTTAATGATGTGTTGACTG
The DNA here is from genome assembly GCA_036362905.1 of Mordacia mordax. Taxonomy (NCBI): domain Eukaryota; kingdom Metazoa; phylum Chordata; class Hyperoartia; order Petromyzontiformes; family Petromyzontidae; genus Mordacia; species Mordacia mordax. Next base: position 2,006,137 of record JAZEWT010000024.1, on the reverse strand, counting down.
AGAGCCCACAAAAGGCTGTACTTAAAATAATGCCTTTCTCAGATTCCACAAAAGTACTTACCCCTGATGGGCCATGGAATGTCCATCGTTGAAACTGCCAGTTTTAATTTGAGCTGAAAGAAACCGTTGATCTATGCAGCTCTTTTTAACAGTTGCCTAACGGGGAGGGGTATGGCGGTTACAACATCTCAGGGCACTGGGATCAAGATAGTCAAGACAATGAATCCAGGCAGCAGGCCTTTGGACTCCGATAACGGGAATACCCGAGGAAAACCCACGCAGACAAGGGGAGAACATGCGAACTTCATAGAAAAGCACCCGACCCAGGCATCAAACCCATGCGCTTCTTGCTGTAATGCAGCGGCGCTAATCAGCACCACCACCGTGCAATGGACGATGGTTATTTATGGGCTGCGAGGGTGGAGGCTCCTACTTTAAAGCAATACACGTTTCCCTTGTAAGTTTTCATGGCTGTGGTCGCCGAGGTGACCTACGGCACGGTTTGCCAGGCCATGTACAGGCCCCGAACCATGCTCCATCATAGGGCACTAGGGGACGATTTAAGCAACTGTCAATTAACCTAAGTGGTATTTTTGGGGGGGGGGACGATGGGAGGAGACCGGAGTACCCAGCAATAACCCACGCGGACACGGGGAGAACTCGCAAACTTCCACACAGAAAGGCACCCAAGCCGGGGAACCGAACCGGGGACCTTCTTGCTGTGAGGCGACAGCGCTACCCAATGTGCCACCGCGCCGCCCACCGCCACAATAGTTAGCCAATATCTGGCCACAGCTGCACAGAGATCGCATTATGTTCTTATATGGTTGGAGACAATTCATCATCTGCTTACATTAGTCTACTCTGGCATGGGGGGCTTCCTAAAGCGTTCAGTGCATGTAAATTAGAGCACTATTTGGTTTTATATCGCATCTATTCCCATTATTCTTAACCGGTGGGTCATAATCCACCAGCAGACTATGAGCACCATCTAGTGGAATATGTACCTGTACATATTCTGTATGTTTGTAATTTAACAGAAGGCTGTGGGACACAGAAGAACAGGGGAAGCTCATGAGCCTATGCGTGACAGAAGCAGTCAGGTACTGAGACGGCTGGACGAAGGGAGTTCCAGACCCCAGGGACAAGACAAGAGACGGAGTCACCTCCCACCAGGCAAGGTTCCCGCGAGGACAGAGCATGTGAAGGGGAGTGGATTGTAATGAGGGCGGAGAGGTAGACACGGCTGATAGCTTGGATGATATCAAAGCGTGCGAGTTTGATATTGTTGCTTCGCGAGAGGATTGGGATGCAGTGATGACGACGAAGGTGAATTTGGCTACGTTTATGCACCCAGGTGAGGAATGCGTGTGTACCCCACAATGCTGAGACAGACGTTTAATAACGAATTAAATCTACCCCCTCTTTATCATTAACATTCATCAAAATAAGCCAAACAGGTGAGCCACGATATCCAGAGACTATTCTCAAAAACACGGCTCAACAAGTGGCAGTGTTAACGACAAAAGCGGCGAGATTTAGTTTTTTCTCCGAGTGCAGCAACATTTTCTGGCACTAAATCGGGCGCACAGGGGACGCGCCTTCGCGCTGGCGATTCCACGCGCGCGCCACTCGGTGTGTACGCGGCGTCGGTCATTATTCTGGCCGGCTCGGTTTGTCCACGCTCCACTGCTTACAGTGGGTGCGCGCGCGCGTGCGGCTAAATCTGGTGTCTGCTTCTTATAAGGGGGCAATCGCGAGACCCACAACTCCGACGACCGCTTAATATAGCCGCCGTCACCTCCTGGATTACCTCCCTCTGGACCGCTGCTTCAGCGCTGCGCCCGCCCGCCCGCCCAGGCACGCGACACGGTCTGAAATCCTGTTCCCTGTCTGGGAGGTGGCGTTGTCACCACGGGCGCTGGCCGCTATGAATCTCTTCTACAACCCACACAGGCGTGGAGCCCACATATTTCCACCATCGCCACTGGCACGAATTTCCACCATTGCCACTGGCACGTCAATAACAACGGCACCAGAATGGAAAATCAACAGCAACAACATTTGGGTTTTTTTTAATATACACAGCGTTGCAGAATAACAGGCAAAACATGATCAGACCTTCAACTACAATCTTCATCTCATCTCATTGTCAGAAACCGCATAGTCCTGTACAGGGTCGCAGTGAGCCGGAACCTATCCCGGCAGACACAGGGCGCAAGGCACGGATATACCCACGATGGGACACCAGTCCATCACCAGGCATTGCAGGCAAATTTGTCTGCAAGCCAATTAACCGATGCAGCAGCGTGTTTTTTGGACTGTGGGAGGAAACCGAAGTGCCTGGCGAAAACCCACGTGGACACGGGGAGAGAACATGCAAACTCCACACAGGCACCCGAGCCGAGATTCGAACCCGGGACCTTCTTGCTGTGAGGTGACAATGCTACCCACCGAGCTACCGTGCCGCCCCCCCAACTACATTCTTAAAAATGGAAAATTATCAATGAATATAATACATATATTGGGAATAGTTTATGCGACAAGCACAAAATTGCAGTGCCTGAAGAACACCCACAGGCACCACTAACTCCACGAAGGGTTACTTCAGTTCGTGACAAGACATACGTATCGGGTCAAAATCTGTGGAAGAGGACAATTGCTTTTTGAAGCGTGAAAAGGTATTGATTTCTGCAGTAAAACGTGTGAAGGCAGTGCAACATACGCATTGCACTTGGTACGAGCAGTTTCACATTAGCACATGACTGGTGTCTCTAATAGAACCACGGGCCTCTCAAACTGCACCAACGCCATTTGCCCAAACTTACAGGCGCAGCACTAAAATATGAGCAATCCTCCACTGAATAATGCTGCAGGACAGGCAATTGCCTATCCTCCAGCTTGGCAGGACCATCCTGAAAACAAGTCTCGAGACTCGGGAAACCTTCCTGGGTTAAACTAAAACATTAAGAAAATAAAGAAACGTTTTTTTTTTGTATTCCGGCGAACAAAGAATCAAAGCAGAATTGGCACGTTCTGT
>JAZEWT010000024.1:1956912-1972583 GCA_036362905.1 Mordacia mordax | reverse complement strand
TGCTGTCTAATGGTTGTGGTCCAACTGGTATCTCATTGGCTGCTGTCTGTCAATTAGTTGTGGATCAACTGCTGTCTCACTGGCTGCTGTCTAATGGTTGTGGTCCAACTGGTATCTCATTGGCTGCTGTCTGTCGAGTGGTTGTGGTCCAACTGGTGTCTCATTGGCTGCTGTCTGTCGATTGGTTGTGGATCAACTGGTATCTCATTGGCTCCTCTCTGTATAGTGGTTGTGCACCAACCAATGCATGATTGGCTGCTGTCTGTGTAATGGCCTGATCTCAGTGCCACACACAGGCAATGTTCATGTAGATTGACGGCTGATACCACGGGTATCGCGTACTGTCCGTCAAGGATGTACGGGGTCGTTTGCTCTTATCTACTGCATTGGAATCTCCGAGTACGCACATTCGACAAACATTCACTGCGTCTATTGGCTGTCTCTCCAAGCTCATATGACCACGCTTAATTCCAGAAATGAGTTAACTTCATTAAATTGCTAATACAGTAGTGCTGTTTGTTGCTGGCGTTTGACAGTTTTGGCCAATGCTCAGACATTTTGTTAATTCATAAAACACATGTGTATGTCGAGTAATTATCTACAATACTCTCCCATCTCATCTCATTATCTGAAATCGCTTAATCCAATATATGGTCACGGTGAGCTGGAGCCTATCCCGGAAACACAGGGCGTAAGGCAGGAATACACCCGACGACGGGACGCCAGTCCATCGCCGTATCTACAATACTGTATATTGAAATCACATGCTTTGCATGCCATATAATGCTGCATATACATTGGATGAGCTTTACACTTTGTATATCTGCACTGCATGCACATGCGTATGTAGAGTATTGATATGTATTGAGATACACATTGCCTGCGGTGTGTTTGTACATGTAAATGCTTACTGTAGCCCAAAGACATGCTGCTACCTCGGCTAATTATCTTGACTAAATAGCCCCGGTACTGTGGGAAGTAACTTGTTTACCCCTCCCGACTGACACTGTTAAAAATAGCAGCATCGCTCGACGTTTCTCCTTCCAGCTGAAATAAAAACTAACTCTGTAACTGCAATGTTATATATTTTATCTTTTAAGGTCACAGTTAAATCTGTTATTGCTCCTAATTTTGCACCAACTGCGAACTCAGTGATCAAACACGACTGTAAGGCAGCACAGGATAATACATCACCAGTATCAGTACCCGCTAAATGCTGTGCAGGGACGCGGGGCGGGGGGAGCGAAGCCTATCCCGGCAGATCGAGGGAGCCAGGCGGGGCTATCCCTAGGATGTGACGTCAGTATATCGCAGGGCACTGGCGGAAATTCTTCTCAGCTTTCAAATAAACCTAGACAGCAGTGTGTCTTTGGACAAAGGGAGGAAACCGGAGTACAGGGCCACACGGAGAGAACACGCAAACGCCACACAGAAAGGCACCCGATCCAGGCATCGAACCCGGATACTTTTTTGCTGTGGGGCGACAGCGTGACTCGCTGCGCCACCGCAGTCCTGAAGAAGAGCACGAGTGCTTTATGGCGCACTCATCCCATCACCATTGCGTGGCGCTGTGCCCTCATCTCAGCCACTCACCGCCTGCTCTCCACCCTTCTTTCCGACGCCTTCTTCCTCATTGCTCGGCCACAACATCGACAGCCTCACAGCTGAGAGCTCCTCTCTGCGAGAGCCGACACCATCGCTCCTCGCTCGCTCGCCGCCGCCGCCGCCGCCTTGCTCGTAACGCAGCGTCGGCATTACAAACTATTGTTGTATTCCTGCCATCGTTCGGGGCGAAGGCGGCTTTAGCTATGTACTGGGAGAAATCACAGTAAGCTGCGTTCTCTTTTCAGCGGCTATTTATAGCCTCGGCGTTGTAAACCTTTGCATCATTACTCGTCAACGGTACCGCAACAACGGGCGTTGCACTGTGTTTATTTGCGGTACGATCGTTGTTTGCGTGCTCCGATTAATGAACGCGTGGTTGCGATGGCAGACGCCTGCCGGGAAGCCCGCACTCTGTGTAGGCAGGACTCACAGACGTCGCGTCACTGACAGACACTAGGTCACCCACTCATTACAACCGTATCCTAGCATTGCTTCTGAGCGCGTCATTATCCACATTGCTACGATAGGGGTCATCGGATGGTCATTAAATACAGACGCCGTCATCATATTTGGAAGAATACATAAATTGCAGTGTTCCCTTTCTTCATAGCATACTATTTTACCAAAATAATCGGATTATAGTTACAGTGATCAGCGTATATATATTTTATATTTTCAGTGGCAGTACATTTCTGATACTGTGACGTTTCTTGTAAATTAGCATGATTATTTACTTAATATTATCACCGTCACATCATCAGGGTTATTGCTATTCCAACCGTAACCATGCAGCAGTATATCATTACTAATCACATGAAACTATAGTAACAGCGCCGGAGTAGTAGTAGTTTTCAGTGAGTGGTCCGTCGACCATTACTATAGCACTGCCACTACTAGAGGTCGTAATATAAGTATAGAGAGCCAGTTAGTCTATCGTTACAAAAGGACAACCAGTAATAGGCGTGGCCATGGCGCGCCTGCGTAACTTCAGCACCTGGGAGCTGTCCAGCGAGGAGACAGGACGCGCCGGGAGCCCGCAGGGCGCCTGCGAAACGCGCTTCTCAGGTCCCGGGGGGCGGCCGTGCAGCCCCGAGGGCCTGGAGGGCTCGCAGGCCAGCCCCTGGCCCTGGGAGAGGTTTACGTCGTGGCTGCACAGTATCTGTGTGGTGACGTTTGACTTGGAGCTCGGGCAAGCCATAGAGGTGAGGAGCGGGGGGCGTCACAAGCATCATGATTATAAAAGTTATTCGTGATTCATTGTCGCCATTGGTACACTCTCACCATTGACATTGCACCTTTCAGCTGTGTTGTCATTGGCATTAATATCACGAGTAATCAACACCATCACCACCGCAATTATTGACAAACCATCAATCCTTTCACATTCAAATGTATCGTTGCAGCTGTCACCCGTGTTGTCGGCGTCGCTATAGCATAGCTGATGAATGACACATTGTTTACGGTCACACAGAGATTGCATAAACTGGCATCATCTTAATCACCACTCATCAATTAAACTCGAGGGAGAGGGTCATCATCATTATCAACACCCGCTTAATCCTGTGCAGGGTCGCGGGGGGCTCAAGCCTATTCCACCAGTACACCGCAGGGTACTCGGGCAATTTAGTCAACAGGCCAATTAACCTAGACAGCAGTGTATCTGTGGACGGTGGGAGGAAAACCGGAGTGCCAGGCGAAAACCCACACGGACACGGGGAGAGAACAGGCAAACTCCGCACCATAAAGCACCCGAGCCGCGATTCGAACCCAGGGACTTCTTGCAGTGAGGCCGAGAGCGCTACTCACTCCGCCAACTCGCCGCCAGAGGGAGGGGGTCCATAGGGTGTGAGCTTGAGAGTTCCAGTGCTTCCTCGTGAATACAGAAAATATTCTCGTTCTATTTTATAATGATTGTTTAAAGTGTGGGTTAACCGATTCAAGTGCACTACACATCGGGTCGTTTTCAATGGTGATAGAGTGAATCTATTTAGGTATACAGACTATTAATTATAATATTTTGGTAAGCATTATTTACTTTTGTCGCCTCACAACAAGAAGGTCCCGAGTTCGATTCTCGGCTCGGGTGCCTTTCTGTGTGGCGTTTGCGAGTTCTCCCCGTGTCCGCGTGGGTTTTCGCCAGGCACTCCGGTTTCCTTCCACAGTCCAAAAAACATGCTGCTGCACAGGTTAATTGGCTTGCAGACTAAATTGCCTGCAGTGCCCGGCGATGGACTGGCGACCCATCATGGGTGTATCCCCGCCTTGCGCCCTGTGTCTGCTGGGATAGGCTCCGACTCACCGCGACCCTGCAAAAGGACGAAGCGGTTTCTGACAATGAGATGAGATGAGATTATTAATTTAATTGTATTTCCTCTTTCAAGCTCATCTATCCACCACATGCCAAACTCACAGAAAAAGAGGTGAGTACGCTTGTTGTACGCATACACAATTTTCTTGTAATATTTTAGCATTATTTTCCATGCTGCACCGTGGCATTGTGAAACAGTTTACACGGTTACCTTGTATCTGACGCAGAAAATGAACGTCTGCTATCTGGCCTTTCCCGACTCCAACTCAGGTAAAATTCGCGAATGTTTGCGGTCACACACATCCTGGCCAGGGGACTTTTAAGTTCGGTCAACCGAGGGGATATGAGGAAGCAAACGCCATCCCGTTTAACCAAATAACGACAGACATTATCAGAGATTTCGAATCGTCTGTTGGAATTAAATATTTACACCTCAATGATGTACAGCTATTGTTGTTTTGTTCAAAAAAAGGGAGACACCACTTTAAAAGTTAAACAAATCATCAGATTTTAGGGCTTCGGTTAAAATAAATTTCCACGTTGGTAACGTATTTTTTCGACGCAGGTTGCCACGGTGACACGCAGTTCAGCTTCCGATTTCGGAGGTCGGCTTGCTGGAAGGGTTCACCGCGCAACGCACAGGGGGGGGCAGATGAGCAGGAGCTGCCCACGCTGCTGCAGGTGCGAGGATCTTCCACTCAGCGTGTCATCGTCACCCACATTGAACACAATCGTCCGTGGACTTGCACCCACTAACCTCATCCAGTCTAGTAGCCCGCGCAGATACCAGAGTCTCCACAAAGCTGAGTCGGCATCCCGCATCAAGCTTTACACCGGGGCTTTTCAACCTTTTGCGTCTCAAGGCCAACGTGGCCTACTTGGGTGCGGTCTCCACGGGTCACCCACAGCAAACTAAGGGATCGCAGCCTACTGGTTCCGTATGGCCGCATTTGACTGATTGTTTAATGCTACGATTCATAGGCTTGTGTCTGCTTATCTCACGGGTCTCATGCTTCATATAACTCATCTCCGGTGCTACGATCACCATATGGCAGTTCCTAAACCCTCCCAGCTTCCATTGGTGACAGGGATGTCATTGTATTCACTACGACATTGTGGAAAATTTCGATCGTGCCCTCTTTCATCTGGTTTAAAGTTAGGCATCAAAATACTCCGTGGCTGTTTCGGGAAGAATTTTCAAATGAGCACTGCCCATGAGAGCGGTTGAGCGGTTTATAAATGATTGGCAAGTGTGGTGTGAATGTGTGACGAACAGTAATACTGTGAGATTACCTGCAGCGACTCTTGGACTAAAGGCATGACATCAGTGTGATTATAAACATCAACTAAAAGCAGATGGCGGCAACACTGGCATTGCTTTACATGCACAAATAAAATGTAACTAGCCATGTTCGTCATTAATACTTCCTTAAAATAGATAATTATATAAGAGGCTCATGTCCTGCAGTAGACACAGAACGATTGACTGATGGCAGTTAAAGATTATACTTTGTAGGGCAGTGCTATAGATAAATGAAGAAAGCTGGCGTGCAAAGTTTGAAACTGACAAATGCATATCTTTCCATGTCAGCAGTTTTTGTTTTAAGTTATTTGCTTGGAATGCGATTCCTGCACCGTTGACTCAACGCACGCACGTTTTTATCATGAATTGCGCTGAGATGGGCGATCACTCTGCGTTACGTGCGCTGTGGTGTGAAGTCCAGTGTATGGAGGAGGAGGGTGGTGGGATGAGTTCACTCATCCCACCACCCTCCTCCTCCTGCCCGTGTGCGCCGCGCAGAGTGACCCTCACTTCCTCTACGGCTACGTCTACTTCCGTCAAGTGAGGGACAAGAGCCTGCGCAGGGGTTACTTCCAGAAGGTGCGTGAGCGCGCACGCACCTCGCGAGGCGTTCGAATTCACGCTCAGCGCTCCAAAAACTTTGCTGTCAGGCGATGCGCGACCGAGCGACTCACCGGGTGGCACAGCCTTTGTCAACTCATCTCGTTGTCAGAATCCGCTTCGTCCTATACAGGGTCGCCGTGAGCCGGAGCCTATCCAGGCAGATACAGGGCACACGGCAGGGATGTACCCACGACGGGACGCCAGTCCATCACCGGGCACTGCGGGCAGTTTAGTCTGCAAGCCAATTAACCTATGCAGCGGCATGTTTTTTGGACTGTGGGAGGAAACCGGCGTGCTCGGCGAAAACCCACGCGGACACGGGGAAAGAACTCGCAAACTCCGCGCAGAAAGGCACCCGAGCCGAGATTCGAACCCGGGTCCCTCTTGCTGTGCGGCGACAGCGCTACCCACTGGGCCACCGTGCCGCCTTTGTCACCTCGAGAAATGTATTGACTCTAATCGTCTTTAATAGTGCTGGCTGTTGCTGGGCGCTTGACGTCACCTTTGCCTTTTAGACCCGTGCTCAACTGCTGCGGTTGAAGATCTACTGATGTAGGTCTTCACGGCCCGATGCACGGTGATGCGCTTCCAAAAGCTGCTCTTTCAGGATAGCCGCGTCGATCGCTCCTCGTCTCTCCTTCGCAACGTTTTACTAAGCTTATCATCATCCATTGTCAATCCACTGCTGGATGAATGGCTCCCCAATGTCGTTGCCCTCTACTAAGCCCAGTGCTGCTAACATTCATCTCACTCTTGCACACACGGAATTGCTCTTAGACTCGCATCTGTGAACCAAGTGGAGGCTGGAGTGGCATGTCGCTATGGCATAGATGCAGCACTATTAGTGTTTAATTAATCATTAATCCGTATTCAAAATTAACCAGGTTTTTTCCAGCAATTCGAGCAATGATATAATGATTCATCTCCCCCAGAAATTCAGTGAATCATTATGATTCTCGGCCACGATTCACCTCGGGAATATTTAGTTTTATCTCGTGTACACGTCTCCTTAATGTCATTTCTAATTTCCTACCCCAAGGCAAACACAAAGTTCCCCCGTATAGCTTTAACAGATTATAAGGTGAATAGTTGTCAACGAGCATCTATGAAGGCCAGCACGGCACACGAGGAAGTGAGTGGCCATCACCACGGCCGGCCACCTTTTTTCTCTCTGCAGTGGCCATGTTCACACAACCACTCGAGGTACTCAGTGAGCACCTCGAGTGGGGAGCCAAGACCAGCTCAGGAAATCGTCTGGTGTTGACCTTAAGCAGGAATAAAGCTCGGGTAGCTGGGTTTGTAGAGCAGGGCGCTAACCGCTGAGCCACCGCTCCCCCCACCCCCTACCCATACACGCACGCATGCAGTCGGTAGTCCTGCTGAGCCGCCTGCCCTACCTGTGCCTCTACTCCTCCGTGGTTCGCCTCATCGCTCCTGAGTACTTTGACAAGTTGGAACCCTGCATGGAGGCCGGTGGGTGCCACTTCCTACCCTCACGCCCTTGGCACCCGTCCTGCACTGCAACCCAACACCCGCGTCCCGTGTTTGTCATTGCTGGTGCCCTTCCACGTCCTGTGAAGGCCCCGAGTCGCTCTGCACGTCTGTCCGCTCCTCCCACTGCGGTGGATCAAAGCAGGAGACAGCGCACCGATTAATAAATAAAACCTGGCAAAAATACAGATCGGGACACAATCATACACGTCTGAATGCGTCATTACTAATGCATGTGTAGGCACATGAATATATAGTGACGAACACCAAGTATAGTTTTTACTAAGATTAAATATGCATTGTCAAAGCTTGAGCAATACTGGGGACAATTGAATGCGTTAAAATGTGTTAATATTAAAATCAGATGCTATGAGACCAAAAGCTGCCTGTTAGTAGAGTGACTTTATTTTTTTTCACTGCTCTTTAATGCTTGCTGCACTGAAAAGTGAAAAATTAGTTGACTGTAATTTGTCTTTTTTTCGTAGCGAATAGAGGAACAATTTTCGCGAGTGGTGGGAAGAGACACAGGACAAGATTGTTGGCATTACCGCTACATCCCAAAGCACCTTGCTGCCAAAATTCATTCATTACATTAAGCGTTAAAAGTGCACTGCGTGGGGCCGTTCAGTACATTTCTGGGCAGCGGCTGAGCTGTGCAATAACAGTTAGCATACTAGGCTGTGAGTCTGGTGACCTGAGTTCGATTGCCGTGCATGGGTTACATCACCGGCGAGTGGTACGCGGACTGGTCCTAGGCGCTCACAAACCCCCGCTGACCCTGCCTGGTGCAGTCTCATCATCACTGTCGGTTACTCCTGTCACACCTGACGCCAGTGTAATACAAGTCCCAAAGTGCCCTCTAATAGCCCCTTTCAGCAACATGTTGTGAGAACTTCATCCAGCAGTTTATTTACAAAACACTGTGGATTATGTATTATATATCGTAGCCAGTTTCATTTCAGCTCACTCGTTACTCTTAATGTGGAGGATGGCCAAAATACATCATGGAAAGAACACCAATTGTATAAAAAGAAGAGGCTTTACCCATATTTCTGGCAATAATAGTGTTAAGTTGTTAAAAAACACCAAATAGACACTTTTTATAAAGTGTCAAGTACCCATAGCAGAACATCAATTGTCCAACAAACCTGAGTCTGAATATGCTCTTTTGAAGGGCCCTTCAACCACGCAATTGACCAATACCTCACCAAGTGGGCTCACTTAGGAGGAAACCAGAGTAAAAGCAAAACTACCGTGCGTCACGAATCGATTATCTGTACCGCGCGTCTCCTGCCACTCGCCGCCTGCTGGGTTAGGAGTCTCGTGGCTCAGCGAGGGATCCGCGTCGTTCCACCACGAACGCGTAAACGGCGACGCTCATGAATCACTTTGGCCACCTGACGTCAAGCGCGAGCAGCGGCCGACAGCTCTGCGGTCGGAGAGAGAATGTGAGCCGCTTCGCATTGGGTTTCCGAAGAGGCTGCCCGCAGCGCGTGGAGCCAGACGTCGGTCGTCGCGCCCAACAATGCGGAGCGCAACTTGAAACCACACTGAAAGCCCGTCGAGCGCTGGGATGGATTAGAGACCACACTGGAAGCCCGTCGAGCGCTGGGATGGATTAGAGACCACACTGGAAGCCCGTCGAGCGCTGGGATGGATTACAAACGGGCAGGGCGCCACCGCCGCCACCGCGCGCATCAGAAAAAAAATCAGGTCACAGAGCATCCACCCACCGGTCCTCCGCTAAATCCCAGAGTGCGGCAGCTGGGCTGTTGTTGTTGTCCTGCGCGCGCGTGTTTCGGCGTGCGTGCATGCGTGCGTGAGCAGCTTGCAACGACATTGACCGCTGGCCGCCACTCGTGCCGGGGAAGACGCTGAGCCTGCCAATCATGGGCGTTGTCATCCAGGTAAGGCATCTCCTCCTTGTATGTTTAACCAGGGCAGGTACACGACCGAGCCACAGTGCGTTGGCCGCACGTTGCACGGGTTCACAGTTCTAATCTAGCAGCTGCCTTGATTATTACTCCAAGTGTACAATAATAAAATACAGCATCTGCTTCTCAACATTATGCACTAGAGGAAGAGGGTTCTCAATCAGTACACGTTACCGGCTATAATGTATGCACCAAGACATTGAAAACTGACAATGGTAATCAGTCTGTTTATGATTACAGAGGGACAATGGACTCGGGGAATAATCATAAGAGACATCACCGTCGTGGCTCTTCGGGATAGAAAATTGGCTGCGGCCAGAAACGTCGCTGGACGGGACGATGATTGATGGGCGAGACTGGTCAAGGAATGCGACCAGTGGATGAACACAGCTTAGAGGATGAGCACCGACGATACAGAACAACGAGATCAGTGCCATGAGAGTGAAATGAAAGTGAAATAGATTGTCCCACTGCAAGGCCATTAGGGACAGAAACGGCATGGGGAGGCCTTCATCCAGCAGTGGATAAGACCATGGCTGATGATGAATTTTCACGTGTACCGTTTTTTACCATGCCATTAGCATGCTGCGGCCTTCTCTCGCAAATAACATGGTCTTTCATCGCCACTTGCCAGTGGATTCAATACAGCTGTGTATTGTTGTCATCTCGTCCCTTCGAACCGTTCGGACGTTTTAGGTGAGGATTCCCACTCGCAACGAGAAGTCCGGAGCTGCTCCGCTCAAGCAAACTCCAGCAGAGGTGTGTTGCCCAGTCGCCCTGCAGCGTCAACCGTCAGGTCAGGTCACTTGTGACAAGGAGACTGTTCAATAGCTAAGCGTTTCTCTGCTAAAATCAGCACTGGGACAGCTCTCGAAGCACTGGTGTCTACAAGCACACAGCTGAAATTCCAATTTTTTTTTATAGCAGGTGCTGTGATAAAGATAGGACCATGATCATCTGCTGTTTATAAATGTGAGTCGGCTGTCAGCAGTTAAAATTCAATGTACTAATGGTGAGCGGTGAGTGTGTGAATTGGATTACTATTGAGTTCCCGCAAAGAAGTGCTCATTTTATAAAGCCTGGATGAATGATTGGTTGGGTTGAGCCCTGAACCTAATCAAACGAGCACGTGGAGGCCCACCCCCAGATAGTGAGTCGTAATGTGCATAGCATTACCAAATTGCACGATAGGATTCATCAGGTTCACAGTAGTCCATTGCAAACAACGTGAAGCAGTATGTATAGGATTTAGGTCGGGGAAGCTTATAATCCGAGGACGCATTATAAACCCCCAAAAACCCTGCATTCATTTAGCCCCACGGATGAGCACTGGGATGTTTGAGTAACTACCAATTAAATTGAGCTATGAGGCAGTGGGGCTCATTTGGCAAGAATGATTATTAACCGGAAACTGGGTCAGGCTAATTATAAACTGGTGAAAAGGATCCTGTAATTTATCTTTCGTTTAGCTTCAGTGTTCATTCACTCTAATAAGGCAACGCGAGTGAGTGATTTTAAAAACAGGCCACAGACAGTTGCTCCCACACGCCTGTGCTGTGTCTTACCCTGAAAAGACTCACGGAGTCTCAACTCTTTCTCAGGAGCGTCTTGCTGAGTTTTTGCAAATAGCGGATGAAGTTACTGCTGTGTGTGATCCCAATTAAATAATTGGCAGGCAATAGCTTGAGCATTGGGAATGTTTGGGCAATATGAATTACAATGTCGGCGTTTTTAATTAGCTATGAGAGGCAACCTCTCATAGCTTTTTAGGTGACAACCCACACAAATCAGGGGGATTCTGGTGAAAACCCACACAGATCAGGGGGAGAACATACAAACACGACACAGAGAGGCACCCCAGTAATAAATCGAACTCAGGATCCTCTAGTTTTAAGGCACGAGTGTTATCACTGCACCACCATTGCTACATATATCATAGAGGTAGGGCATGAGTCAGGTCACCGCTAACTTCCTGGCCTCTCATTGGTAGAGATTTGTGCTCGGGCGAGTTATTTTAAAATAACCTGTCCCGTGCGTGTTTTTGTCACGTGGCCGCCGACGTTGCTGATGGGACCCGTGGCCCACAGAATCTTCTTCCCGCTCCGTTGGTGCTTCCAACTGTGCACGATCCCGACCTCTTCAGGTACCGATCCCCACCACCCACCGCCCTCCGCGTCACCCTCACCGCAACTCAGGCGGAGCCCTGACCGGAGCAGCGATCAGCTCGTTATCCATTCACGGAGACCATTGTCCTATCCTCGTTCCTGTCCCGCAGGGCCATGTCCCCGGTGCTGCCTCACGTGCAGCTGCTCTGGGAGCTGGTGCTGCTCGGCGAGCCGCTCGTCGTCATGGCCACGTCACCCACCGTGACGTCCGACACCGTGCTGGCATTAGTCAGGTGACCTTCGACCTCTCCCACAGACTTCACCTCTGACCGTTCCCACGTTTATTTGTTCCTCGCTACGCGTATGGGGATTTGCCGTAAATGTCCATCCGACTTAAGGCATCGTCATCACCAAGGTGTTATTAAACACTGTGGTAATGTTTGAACGTTAAATGTGGATTTCGATTGTTACCACCGCCTTATAGCAGGGTAATTATAGCGTAAGCCAACATTTCGAACATTCCGCCTTTTTCAGAGCATAGAGGGCAGCGTCGGGCTGCAATTACGTCAGTTATTTTGTCCTATCTGCTCTGAATAAGGATCGTTGCTTGAAATGTTAACCTCCTGTTTATTTTTACGTTCAGGCAGTGAAAAGGACAACAGTGGTGCGGTTTATTTTCTCGAGCACGGCTGTTAAATCCAAAAATATTTCTTCAATATTTTTACATTTAATTGCGTTTTTTTAATGCTAAGCCATGCTGCTATATTTACAGTAATGCGATTCAACATAAATCTTCACAGTTTATTAATTTTCTCTATAATTGCCTTCAATGTTTTTTTTTCTTTCTGATTATAGATAAAGATCAGCAGTTGCCATGAATTCAATTGACATTTACTGCTCAAAACACATGATTTACATCTTCGCTTTTGCAATTACCTCGGCTCTGCTGGTAAAGAGGTCATGGAAGGTCACGGAAGGTGGCTGCTTTACGGAGGGAAACCTTTCGGCACTCCCTCTAAACACAACACGGCGAAGATTCTGGAATGGTAAAACTGATGGAGATTGATGTTTGTCTGAGGGACCACGTCGGTGCTGAAATTAATTAATTATTAATAATAATTGCATTCTTCCCGAGGGTCACAAAGTGCTGCACACAGCTGCGGAGAGAACGGCACAGGTCAACAACACCGACATAAGAAGGGCAAATCAGCAACAATAACTTTTTTGGGGGTTTTTTTGTTGTTACAAATCCAAACTGTGGAGAGAACTGGCATGTCAACAACAAGATCAGGACAGAGTTCAACTGAAAGCCAAATAGTAGCAATAAATTATAGGACACAAAATAAGCAATAAAACTAAATAATTCTTCAACAAACAAGGATGGAATAAATGTTCCCGAGCAGGCGCAGGTCGGCAGAGAGCCATCATCCCGGCACGACAACAGAGCAGAGCAGAGGGGGACCATGTAAACGGCTTAATCAATGAGAATGCCAACTGCCTGTGCCCCGTGTCGGGTAAAATGAAAATGATCACTGCGAGCAGCACTGCGCGCACAGTGCGTCCGCCCTGGAATTCTACTCCCGCACGTGACGGGAACGGAAGAAGGTGCAGGAGCAGAGTGATGGAGCGGTAACGTCTGCACCTCGCAGAGAGAAAGTCCTACCAGAGGCTGTTCGATTCCAGCCTCGGGTGCCACGCTGTGTGGAGTTTGTGTTATTCTACCCCTGGGTCTCCTCCAACAACTAAAAATCATTCGTAAATTGGCCGATAACAGAATAATTTGCAGCAAGCAGTGTCTGGCAGGTTTCCGCTGGTTAAACGTGGCTGATTCCCCCACCCCAGTCTCCTCGTGGTGCCTCCGTAGCCAAGTCTTGTCTATGACCAGGCTTGGAATTCGCGCGGCGCGTTACGCACTGCCTAATTGCTATCATTACACCAACGTAAAGGGGCTTGCGAGCCACGATGAGAGTGCTTCAGGATTGGGTCTGTGCAGTATTGCTCTTCCTCTGCTGAAGGAACGTAAACTACAGTGGTTTAGCATAGAGTCCACGATTTAGGATGCATGACCCGAGTATGTACTTATTCGTGCTCGTATCTGGGCTACGTGCCACTGGTGCCCTTGGTCTGACAGTCGGCACCGTTTAAAGCTCTCACCTGGCTCGACTAAGCATGCAGTGATAACCAAATAAAGTGCGCTCAGTCTGGCTCATGAGTAACGGCCAAGACACCGGTATCTCTACTAAAGCATCTGTCTCGCGTGTTTCCATCTCATTTAAAAACGCTGCCCACAGTGAAAACAAATGTTGGCTTTTCCTACAGAGGTTATTATTGTGCCGTGAAAGACAGCTTGGCACTCGACAATTATCTGTTTTGATGCCCTCATTTTTTCTGTTCTTATGTCGTTGTTGTTGCTGACATGCCATTCTCTCCGCAGCTCTGTGCAGCGCTTTGTGACACTCGGGTGAAAAAACGCTCTTGAAGTGCAATGATTATCGTTATCTACATTTATCCACAGTGCTGAGCGCGTGTCTCCATCTCGTTACCTCGCATCTCTCTGCAGCCTCTCGTTCTCTTGGTAATTGTCTGGATACCTTGTTCTTATTCCATTGCCTTAACCACAACCCTCTCGGTGTTGACCCGCTTCGTCCGGCCTGTGTCCCCCACGCACAGCTGCATTGCACCGCTGAGATTCTGCAGCGACTACCGGCCATACTTCACCATCCACGACCCGGAATTCCGGGAGATAACCACGCGCACGCAGGCTCCGTAAGCAACGGCGCAAGGCAATGCGACCACCACCCCTCCCCTCCCCTTACTGACCCCCTGCTTCTATCACCGTGTGACTTATCCACCAATTAACATAATCGCTCGGCCACCGCCGTTACAGCTGCCGCTGTTAATACGGCTCCACTGTTAATACGGCTCCACTGTTAATACGTCTCCACTGCTTTGTGCCCAGCCCGTCGGTCATCCTCGGTGTCACGAACCCATTCTTCGCCAAGACCCTCCAGCACTGGCCTCACGTCCTTCGCATCGGGGAGACCCGGGCCCCGGGTGAGTCTGGACCCAGCGCTTGCCTCCAGAGCACCGAGGTTTACATCGTTAAGCCCAGAACTGTTGAGGTATAGGGCGGTGGATTGCCACGACGGAGGGGTTGGGCTTATTTCGTGGATCGAAATCATTATAAATCAGTCATTGCATTATCGTCACATCACCATTCATTATCATCAGCGCTCCAGAAGTGCAATTATTATTACAATCACCATCTTTGCGAGCTTCAGAATCATCTTCACCTTTAGTTTTGCTCATCAACATCACTATTGTCATCATCACAGTTGTCATTGTCATCATCATTTTCATCGTCAATAACCAGCGCCTGCAGGTGGTCAGGTAACTGAAAGGTCAGCGTGCTGAATTAGCACCAATCCTGTGTTCTAATCTTAAGCAGCCACCGGTGATTAAGTAGGATTCTCAAGTGTACTTGAGTTGATTGTCTCATCAACGTCACCAATGATTCCACACCCAAAAAAAAATACCCAATTGACATTTATTTCGGTTCCGCACTTAATCGGACTAAACTCTAGCCTTGAAAATGAAAATCGCGATTTGACTGCCGTGGCCACAATGTGCATCGAGTACCTGGATGTGCCTCGACTGTGGGCCGCTGTCGAAGACAGAGGAACGTTGCTGCGCCCTGCGAGAAGTCCGAGCGGATCTTGTGCCTTGTCACATGACACTGCTGCCACCCGTCCGTCTGACGCGATGCTGCGTGTCATTGCGGGCAGCCGGTGAGCCGCCGCGGCAGGTGAAACTACGCAAGGCGGGCAAGCTCAAGGCATTAGATGCCAAGCCAGGTACGAGACTCGAGACCAATAAAACGGGCGCGCACGACGACCACACGCAGGAGGTTTTAACCCCCACGGGGAACGCGCGTCTCAATAATCTGTCATGCCATGAGAAGTGGGTCACCTCCTCGCGAGGCATCAAGTGGTTAACTGTCCCCTCTTGAGACCTTGTTATTCGCAGTCACAATTCGGTGCAGGAGTCGATTCTTAATTAGTTGGTGCGCACCTTCTCGTTTGCATTGTCTCGTATATTGAGACAATGCATTGTATTGCCCCCTATTGTAGTGTCTCACGTCGAGATAAAACAAATATAATGGACGCGTAATTAGCACCCCCGTGAGAGCTGTGCGTGCACCAAAAGACTGGCACGAATACCAAACCTAATAAAGTATTGCTCTTGCACACAGCTTCGGTTGACGTGCAGTGGATTGGTTCATTGTCCCCATGAACGATTTTAAATGTTCAATATCATCGGTG
>JAZEWT010000024.1:1944458-1955394 GCA_036362905.1 Mordacia mordax | reverse complement strand
ATCTCGGCTCGGGTGCCTTTCTGTGTGGAGTTTGCATGTTCTCCCCGTGTCCGCGTGGGTTTTCGCCGGGCACTCCGGTTTCCTTCCACAGTCCAAAAAACACGCTACTGCATAGGTTAATTGGCTTGCAGACTAAATTACTCGCAGTGCCCGGTGATGGACTGGCGTCCCATCGCGGGTGTATCCATGCCTTGCGCCCTGTGTCTGCCGGGATAGGCTCCGGCTCACCGTGACCCCGTACAGGACTAAGCAGTTTCCGACAATGAGATGAGTCCAGCGTCCGTTAATAGGTGCTCACCGCTTGCCGCACGTGCTAAACAGGGGCGTGTGTGTGTGTGTGTGTGTTGTCACGTTCTCTCCGTGCACACAGAGCCCCCCGCAGCTTCGCCCGTTCGTCGCGGACGAGTTCGCGGCGACGCTGCAGCACGCCGGCCCGCAGCTCACGTCGCCTCTCCGCGGAGACTGGCAGGGCCTGTACCGGTGAGTGCGTGCGTGCGTGCGTGCGTGCGTGCGTGCGTGCGTGCGGGCGTGCGTGCGTGCGGGCGTGCGTGCAGGGGGATGCTTACGGTGCAGAGAAGAGGTCGGCTGTCGCGGCAAGGAACGGTGCGGAGACGCGCCGATGCTTGGTACCGGCGGCGTGAAGATCGGCGTCTGCGGACGAGGCTCGTAGCGGAAGCTGCTGGGCAGTTGAAAGCAGTCGTCTTGCATCAAAGGAGTCGCGCTCACAACAATGAGCGGAACACCAGGCGGCTAAAATCTTAGCAAATAGAACAGGTGGTGACAATGCTAGTAATCTCAGTGAATCAATCCATAGTACATTGGTCTGCCCGGTGACGTATCAATGAGATATTGACACGTCACGCGATCTCAATGGCCTGGCACAAGCGCAGCGGTGACGTTTCGCTCCACCGAGTGGCGAATGGCGGTCGTCGTTTCTGGTCACGTACACAGTTACACGTACGCGCTCTGTCCATGTGCTCCCGTGCAGTCGCTTCCTCCGCTCCCAAAACTTCGAGGGCTGGCTGTCGGCTCGACGACGCGACATGAACCACAAGCTTGAGCTCTTGCACATGGAAGCCCTGCTCAACGCAGTGAGCCACGTAATCGCGCACGCACACACGCACACACGCACGCACGCACACCGCGAGCCGTCTCCTGAGACACCGACTGCTGCGCCACCGCTCCCTAAAACCGCACCGCACGCACACTCACGTACGCACGTGGACACGCGGACGCGCGCGTATCCGTGTGCACACAGAGACGCTGTGTGTCAGGGCTTCTCAATGTCTTGCACCTCAAGGCCCACGAGGGTCTCCACGGGCCACTAAGTCGCGCTCGTGGCCCACTGATGGGTCACACACAGTCCATCAGTTGAGAATGACAGCTATGTCGCCGAAGATGTCAGTTCATCTCTCATCTCATCGTCAGAAACCGCTTAGTCCGGTACAGGGTCGCGGTGAGCCGGAGCCTATCCCGGCAGGCACAGGGTGCAAGGCAGGGATATACCGATGGAATGGTAGTCCATTACCGGGCACTGCGGGCAATTTAGTCTGCAAGCCAATTAACCTATGCAGCAGCATGTTTTTTGGACTGTGGGAGGAAACCGGAGTGCCCGGCAAAAACTCACACGGACACGGGGAGAACTCGCAAACTACACACAGAAAGGTACCCGAGCCGAGATTCGAACGCGGGACCTTCTTGCTGAGGTGTAAAGTATGGAAACCTGCACACAAAAAATATGAGCTGACTCGCATACACGTACGCACGTCGAGAGACACAGTAGGTCTCTGTTGTCGCAGGATGTTGGTGGCTGGGTGTCAGGGCGAAGTGAGGTGGAGGCTGTGGATCTGGTTCTGCAGCTGCAAGATAAACTTGTAAGTTGTGCCAACGTCCGTTTTTCAAGGCTCGATGTATGAGAATTACCCTTAAGAGCTGTTCTCTGAGGATAGCTGTGTGGCGAGCATTTCTTCTTCTCTTGTTGGAGGCATCTTCAGCAAGTAATGCCTGAAAATGCCTCCACCTTGGGAGGCACAACATCGTGCAGGAGAGTGGAGGAACGCTCAACCAAGCCTATCCTGAGAGAGCAACCCTAAAAGAGCGATTCTCAAACCTCGAGTTGTACAAACACAACCACCGGAACTGCTGCAGCTGCGACTGAGCAGAGTTTGCTGTTTACGTAATCAGTATGGGCATTGAGTCGAGACTGAAGAGTATGCCCGTAATGTTTAAATTCAAATCAATTCCTCTTTTCAGTCTTACGCTCACGCATCAAAGTCACTAACTCGTACAACAACGTGCCATGCATGAACGTGATTTGCAAATGTTATAATGTAGACGAGACAACTGAGACAGAACAAAAAAATACGAGACAAATTAAGCAGCGTTAAACGGACAAATAATCTACATATATTGGAAGTCCACTGTGCTCTCCGTCTTACGGTGGTGGCTCTCACGTAACGTACGGCGCCGTACGGCGCTGCACGTGTTTGTAAATATTTTAATATTTGCGAATCGCACGAGATCACAATTTTTTTTAAAATTGCAATCAAACATGGGCAGAACCCTCGTGCTTTTCCTGTTTATTTTGCGGTTAAACTGCTCCGGTAATGAGGACATGTGCCATGTTTTTTTTCCCATGCTCTCTCGCTGCCTCCATCCCCCATCTCGCTGTCCCCTGGCAGTTGGTGGCAGAGCGTGCCGCACTGTCCCTGCCTGCACACACTCAGGCCAAGCTGCAGGAATGCATGCAGACCGCCCTGGGGGCCCTGCCCAAGGACCTGCAAGCAGTCCTGAGTCGTATGTAGATCCACTTAATGACATTAGGGCGTTCACATTTGAGATACAGAAAATTAATTGAACATCGTGGGAAGGGGAATTTCTTGCAATGAAGGAAGAAGGGAGAAATACTTACAGCTCTATTGACTTGAGGGGTGAATTATTATCCAACAGATAAACAAGAACGGGCGGCACGGTGGCCCAGTGGGTAGCACTGTTGCCTCACAGCAAGAAGAACCCGCGTTCGAATCTCGGCTCGGGTGCCTTTCTGTGTGGAGTTTGCATGCTCTCCCCGTGTCCGCGTGGGTTTTCGCCGGGTACTCCGGTTTCCTCCCACGGTCCAAAAAAAACAACGCTGCTGCATAGGTTAATTGGCTTGCAGACTAAATTGCCCGCAGTGCCCCGTGATGAACTGGCGTCCCATCGTGGGTATATCCCTGTCTTGCGCCCTGTGTCTGTCGGGATAGGCTCCGGCCCACCGCGACCCTGTACAGGACTAAGCGGTTTCTGACGATGAGACGAGAGATTAAAAAAACAGGGACTTTCATGTCCCGGGGACCGTTTACATGTTTCCTAGAACAGAAACCTCACCAAGAGGGTGATTATGGGAAAAGCAGGTCACGTGGCATCCCTAAAGCTAACAATATTGTACATGACCACACAGAGTGTCAATTTACCCCATTCTCAGTAGCTGCAAGACTGTTTCTGTGTTCTTCATTTTAAATGTGCACACTGTTGCTAAACTCGATCTATATGAGGGCTCGGCATACATCAGGTCAACAATAATTTCCTGGCCTCTCATTGGTTGAGAAACTTAGTGCTGTCACAGCCAGCTCACTAGATACCGACATCGCCATCTAGTGGTCAGCACAGGTCTGGCCTAGGCAGCCGTAGGCCACCACAAATGCAAGTTTGTATCACACAGGTTACGCATTTAACCCATTACTAAATAGTATTCATTTAACGATAAACCGATTGATGATTGCTTGGAAAAGCTGCTCTCTCGGGACAGCCGCGTCGATCGCTCCCTCTCCTCTCCTCGCGGAACGTCGCGAGGAGAGACAGGGAGCGATCGACGCGGCTGTCCCGAGAGAGCAACTTTTCGAAGCAATCATCATGCATCGAGCCGTGAAAACCTACATCATTATATTGATGAACTGATTTGTCGATTCAACGTGATCCTGACGCTCAGGAAATGCGTCAAATTGCGCACACGAGGATCGAGCATGTGTTGTTTATGCGAATGACATGCAAATTGTTACTCTGACATTAGACCATTGAGTGGCAAATACACGTTAAAGACAAGTTAATTGAAAGAAAATCGTGACCTCGAATGTCGTCACGATGAATCAGATTACAGTGCGGCGCAGTGGCGCAGTGAGCAGCGCTGCCGCTTCACAGCAGGAAGGTTCTGGGTTCGTCTCCCGGCACGGGTGCCTTTGTGTGGAGTTTGCGTGTTCTCCACATGTCTACGTGAGTTTTCGCTGGATATTCCGGTTTCCTCCCACCGTCCAAAGACACGCTTCTGCCTAGGTTAATTGGCCTGCTGAGTAAATTGCCCCAAGTGCCCTGCGATGTACAGGCGTCACACGCTGGGTATAGCACCGCCTAGTGCATCCTGTCTGCCGGGATAGACTCCATCCCCCTATGACCCTGTACAGGATTAAGCGGGTACTGATACTGAACTGAACAGAGCGGCGGTTAAGCTGTCATGCTCACCGGTGAGAGGCAGCGATGAGGATTCCATTGTCGTTAGTTTAGCCTTGAGGGCCACTCTGAGATGATAATCACTGGGTGGCATTGTAATGGATGGCTCGAATTCACAATCCCAGTTCGGGGTTCAATTCAACCAATCGTCCCTCTGGGGGCCAATAAATCTGACAACACTTTGCGGGAAGCCGACAGTGTTTCACCGATTGAGTGACTGGTCGCTTATCCAAGGAATGTGAAATTCCCTTGGCCAACTAGAGGCTGGAGAGAATGAGCAGTGCACGACACTCATTTACAGAGCGAGTCGTGGCTGTTTTAGAAATGAATTGAAATGTTTTGTGTTTATCCGTTAAGGTTGACGGACTGCTGCGTTCACTATAACCACCGGTTACAAAGCGTTTAAACGAAACCAATGCTTCAGTCGGGTTTACCCAAACTCCAGGCTTTCATCCGCACCAATCCGACGCAGGTAATGTGCGGTTGTTGATAGGTGCCAGCGGTCGCATGAGCGCTGCTTGTTGTAGAGGGTCTGCAACAATTAATCAGGGCAGACTGTCCAGGTTAATACTGCGCGCGCGTATTAACCGTTACATATGCGCCCGCTGCTTGACAGTGGACGTATCCATCCGCATTGACCAATTTCGAAACAAAATATGTAAACAACCGTCACCTCCTACTGGCAGACGAATTCCCACTTGCAGACCGGTGCTAAATCACTGGCCTCTAAGTTGACATTAAGCGCCTTCTAAATCGCCTTCCACTGCACAGAAACAGCTCCCACTGGGAGTCCCCTTCGAATGGTTAAGCAGAGATGTGAGCTCATGAACTTTGCGATTCGGAGACATGTACGCGAGTAAAAAAATGCAAATATTGTTGTATTGGCTACATTTCTAGCCAAGGTTAACTCTCAACATTGGCCAACATGGAAAGACAAGCGCTGGAGGGAAGACTAAGCTTCGAGTTTGGAAAACCCTGAGTTAGACATTTGTGAGTTTTGCATGATGGTTATTTTATGAAAACTGCACAGGTCACCAGCCTAACATACAACTTGCACTGAATGTACTCTGTTGCCTATTTATTCAAAAGAATAGTGTCAGTCTAGTTCCATATCTCAAGTGTGTGTGGTGGGACATATCTGTAATCGAATAACTTCCCAGTAGTGGACCAAATAAACTTTAAACTCGAAGACAAAAAATTACATCCGTGAGATAGGATCTCAGGGTAACAATGTTTAAATAGGCCTGAGTAATTGGGTCACAAAAAATCGATTGTTTAATTGTCCTGACTCTCGTATCAAGGTGGCGTAATGCTTAATCCATTTGGCCCTTGGTTTCGTCCGAAGTCAAACATCCCAAACAGCAAATCACTGAAAAAGCCTCGAGATTCAGACATCTTTGGGTAAACGAGTGATTATAATCAGAGGAACTCGAAATAAAATACGGAGTTATCATCTCTTCCCCGTTTTACGAAAAAAAAATATCTAAAATAACGGTGCCTGTTAATTATTTTTAACCGTGCCGGGTTCAGCGACAACTGCAATCGATACCGTTAGAAGCCAGGGCACGTGAGTTTTGCTTTGTGCTCGGGATTGAGCAAACCCACAATCACATCCAGCCTCTGCTACTGCCAAGCCACGTATAAAGTCCACTCGATTTGAACGGAGTCACTGGACTGCCCCGCTGCTGGAGGAAGGAGTGGACGCGTTCATGTGTGGTGCTGGTCACCCGTCCACATTGTGTCGAGCCGAGCAGAAAATGCCAATAGAGTGGATCCTGTTTTTGATGTAAGCTCGGTGTATGTAGGCAGGTTAGCCACACTGCATTGCACAATTAAACACTATGCGGGCATGGCTAAAGCACATTGCAGTACCATTGTGCCCCTTACTAGAGATATGTAAAGACACTGTGGTACAAGCGATTATGTGAGCATGTCTGAACCAAAGGGAGTAATGGGTGGCTTAATAAGCGTTATAAAAAGTAAACTCGCTTTAAAAAACACACAAGGGAATGTAGACTTGTGTCTCCTGCAGTGCAAACGTGTAAGGAATGAGAGGTGATACCATATCCATCTGTTGTCTATTTCCAGTCGAACAATTGGTCGTAGCCACCAACTACCTAATAAGGCACTATATGTGTTTGTATGTATCTATGTTGCACACCTTGGTTTATGATGTGTCTACACGCTTGGCAAGTGTTGATATGTCAAGCTTGGTTACATTCATAAAGAATCAAATAGTTTGCTGCTTGAGTAGACACGTAGCACTCTCATAGAACACACGAGTTGTGTCGTGTTTTATCACGGATTTAATCACCGGTAATGTATCCTCGTACGAAATCATCGTGAGATACTTGTCACTCGGGAAATGAAAATAAAAGACGGGGTTTCACTGCCCCACATTTCATCATAAAAGCACTATTAACATAATTACACGACTGTTCTGAGTACAGATATCGAGGCTCACGATGGATGCATTCACAATGCCACACTTAAAAGTGCGACGTTTGAATTTGACTGAAGGATTTGACTGAAGGATGCCAGTGTGCTTAGAGGTACAAATGTGTTTCTTAATGACAACGACTGGAACGTCACAGTCACTACGAACGCCCGGGTAATTATGAATCAACTGAAGGCAGCGAACATACCTACAGATCAGGCAAGGGTCCTTCAAAAGCAAAGGTGATGGAAAGCAACCGTGAAAACTTGCTGATGGCAGTGTGTCATGAGCAAATACCGTGACGTGTCAAGATAATAAAATAAAGGAAAGTTTGTGTTTCTTTAGAAAGTCGGTTCCGTGGATTTTAATTGGTCCCGGGTAAAGCCAGGAGTGAAGCTGCGGTTACCCTTGAAGCGCCATGGAGTGGAGTTTTAATTACGACCGAAGCAATGCTGCCCGGTCTGTACACAAATTAAAGCACGCGCCCAATATTTACCACGCACGGCCCAATGTTTGGTGCGTGACCGAGTTGCAAAAACGTGCTCACGTCTTCCCTTTTAAAGACTCCGCTACAAAACGTGGCTGCTCCCTCGACTTGAGTCTCGAAGTCTTTGGTCACTAACCATCACAAAGCCTGATCCAACACCAGTCAAAATTGCACGTGTATAGCATTCTTCCTCTGCAGAGCAAAAAATACAGGAATTGGTTTCACGTCTGCATCGAGGTTGATGTGTGAGTCTTGAAGACTCATGCGAGACTTTTTCTATAACTATTTCAAATACTACTTTAAGTCACTAATAATATTTATATTTCTAAAGCGCCTTTCACCTGACAGTCACAAAGTCTTCAACAAATCGAGATTTGCTTGATGTTGGAAGTATGAACAGCATGCGCTTTGACAAAAATACCTATCACTGGCACAACCGCTATTCAACATAATACAACAAAAATGAACTCTGCGGAGAAAATGTAATGAAAATCAAGGTTTACTCACACATATCCTATATGAAATAACGGTTAAAACTTCATGTGTTTACGAGACAGTAATGTAATCATTAGTCCTTCAATCTCTACAACCTTCCTGGCTACACTTAACCCCGGTGACAATGTTTCTGTGCGTGTGCGCGTGACTGCATGCGTGAAGCATGTGTCTGTCCCGTGACCTTTTGACAGTGAGGCTTCAATACTTCACTTGATGGCTGAAAGAGCTGTGGTCAAGTCACCGTCACTTAGCAGTGTTCCACGGACATTCAGAATTCAAGTGTGGTCTTCTCGTTTGGGCCGTGAGTTGAGCATTTCTCCTCTCCAGCTTTTCTTCACACATTATTAAAGGCATCTTCGACCTCTGAAGAGCAACACTGGAAGTTGCCCACAGGAAGATGTGGTGAACGCTTGAAATAATTTCTGCTGTTACCCAGTCTATTGTGCAGAATGTACCTACAAGTCCTTCACTCTTATAGTTACACGAGTGCGTGGCGAAACCTTGCCAGAAGAGTTTCTGAAGGTCCCACAGCGGTGTGCGGCATGTACTTACACCACGCACTGACACGTCGGCACCTGCTGAAGGCGCTGGGCATGGGGCCCTGACCAAATCTTGAGATGGTCAAGCGCTCAATACGCGGCCTGACCCGAAAGACCACACTTGGGTCTGTTGTCCCCGCCGCTGCCGCTGCCGCTGCCGCCGCCGCCGCCACCTTCATTGTGTTCATGCAAGCGCATTGACGCGCACGTGCAGGAGGCACGCGCGTGCGGAAGACGCGCTGGGCGCGTGCGGGAGCGTCGCGGGCGCTACGAGTGCTTGAGCGCGACTTCCTGCCGCTCGACGGGGCTGAAGTGCAGCACGGCGGCGATGGCGTTGAGCGCGTGCTGCCTGCCGCGCGCGTCGCCCAGCGTCAGGTAGCGGAACACCACGTTCTTCAGGTACTCCAGGCTGGAGCCCTCGCGACCGCGCTCGCGCGCGCGCTCGTCCAGCTCGGCGCGCAGACTCTGCGCCTCCTGGAGGGCGATGTGCGGAGGTGGGGGGGGGGGGGGGGTGCGTGCGCGCACGTGCGAGAGTGCGATGCCAAGTGCGTGGGTCGGCCGATAGTATCGTGGTTAGCGTATTGCACTACAAACTCGGTGACCCGTGTATGATTCCCGCTCAAGGCTAACACCAGTGATGGGTTATCAGAACTGGTCCTGGACCTCCCCTAGCTCGACTTAGCCTCAAATGAGTACCAGGTGGACTGTCTAAACATCGGCTCTAGGAAGACAAAGGCAATCGACCTCGGTGTTGGCGACCTACCCCCTCGTGTCCTGTGCAGGCCTTCATTGGTGCTCGCTAGCATCACCTGCCCCATGCTTCTGTGAAGTCTACAGAGGATCTTCGTGTGCGCATTTACCTGTTGGTGTTCCTCTTCGGCCGTAGCGATCTCCTGCCTGAGAGCCCGTACACTCCGCTCAAGGTCCCTCTTCTCTCGGCGCAGTGCAGCCATCTCCACCTCCCTGAAAACAGCGCGCACAGCGGGAGCTGCCACGGTCGCCGGCGGACAGCTGCTCTTACGGGTCGGGCCGTCTGCTGCTGTGGCTGCCTGTGCATCGGTATGGGTGCACATTTGGTCCCCCGTGAAGGGCTTACGTTGTGGGCAGCACAGGGCGTTGTTGCAGCAAATGCAGTTTGCTTCAGCAACGCCCTCTGGCTCCCAAGTCGACGCTGCTTGTCTTCAGCACCCCGTGTAATTTGATCGCATGAAGGCAGTAAATGTGCGTTGACATGGGTGCACGGTTGTTGAACGTGTGCTGCATGCTGCTGCACATGACAGGTGTGTTGGCATAAGTGGGCTATGTGAGTGCAGGAGATGTACATGTGCGCGATGCTACGTGTTGTACATAAACCGCACAGAATGTGAACAATGTCGTCTTGTGTATGTGTGTGTGTGAATATTGGTTGTAATTTGTTGCAATATCACCGTGCGCTGTCAGGCAACCATAATTGTGCCACGTGACTGCGTGCTGGGTGTGCGCTGTGTATACTGTGACGGTGTGTACTACGTGTGTGTGCTGTGTCTGTACTCTTACTGTGGGCATGTGTGTGATGTCTCCTGGGTTGGGTGCTGTGCACACGCTGCGTTTGTGTGTGGTGTCTACACTGTGACAGCGCGTGCTGTGTCTACATCCTCTGTGCGGGTGGTGTCTGTACTGTGACAGCAGGTGCTGTGTCTATACTCTCTGTTGGAGTGGTGTCTGTACTGTGACAGCGTATGCTATGAACATACCGTGTGTGAGATTCCTACACTGACAGCGTGCTGCCTCTGCTGTGTCCGTGCTGCGTCTGCAGGTGCCGTACACTCACCGCCGGGACAGCTGCTCTGCGTAGTGCAGCAGCATGGCCTGGCTGTGAGCCGGAAGCTCCACAGCTTCCCGCGAGCTCCCTGACGTGGAAGCCTCCTGCCCATCACCATTGCCCTCCGTCCGCCTGCGGTCAAAAAAGCCACCACTTAGGGGCATTCCCTGCTTAAAACACATCATCACACCGAGATAATTTTCCCCCATGAAAGAAGGTTTTATTCTTAAGTGAGACTTTATACAACTGCCATTATATTTGTCCTACTTCTGCAAACTATATCATCTCCGCTAAAAACCTGTATTTCATACTACATTGTGTGCTGTGGTAATGCGCGTGGTTACCAGACTCACGGTGCCAGGTGTGAATAAAAGAGCCCTCCTCCATAGCCTCGTGACAGGCTACCGCACGCCTGCCACCCAACGATTTGGAGGCAAGATGCAGATGCGATCGTGGCCAAAGCTAACGACGCCGTCACGACTGTGCCAATGCTTTCCAGCCTCTGCCACACCGTGCGGCTGTTGTACAATAGCCACGCGGCCTACAAGAGTCGCCGTGACAGCGTCCGGCGTCTGCTTCTGGACCGTCAACTCGACGGCCAGACTTGCGGCGACCGTTCCGCTCGGGAGATCGCACGGTTCGTGACTCGCGCAAAATTCGCGGATCTCTCGACGACAACGACGACGAAACTCTCC
>JAZEWT010000024.1:1932901-1944259 GCA_036362905.1 Mordacia mordax | reverse complement strand
GAGCATGATGCTGGTCACCAGCTCCCTTGTGTGCTGTGCTGGTTTTCATAGGCACTCGGTGCTTGACCCAAAAGTCTGTGAAGGCTATAGAGGTAATCTGTGACTTTTGTGTGCGATGGGTGATAGAGCGTTTCAAACAAAGCACGAAGAACCGGATGACTAGAGTAGAATTTTTGCCCATGGCGAATATCAGTGTCCTGTATGCGAGCTCCTGCTGCATGAACGTATATTTACCAATGAAATGAATGTTATCAGTAGCTTTACGCTAGTGCTGTGACCGAAACAAAACACAGTACAAAACAACAAGACTGAGATACAGAACACATAAGCATCCACTCTTGAATTGGATTACGACCCCCGATTAACGATTATTCATCAAATCACTGTGCGGTAAAGAACCGTCACACGTCTCACGACTCCACGAATCACCGTCGCATCACCGCTGCAGGTTCGCCGTCGCAACCCCCCACCTGGCAGTGAGCACGCAGGGTGGCGTGCCGCTCGCTCAGCTCCGCCAGCTGGCGCCCCAGCTCCGCGATATCGCTCTTGTCGCCGAGAGGGCGGCCCCAGCCGCGCGTCGCGGTGCCGCGCAGCCTCCGTGCCGCCTCCTGCAGGCCCAGCACGGAGACCTTCTCGCAGTCGGTGAGCGGGTGCTGCATCGCGTCGCCGCCGTCGTCGCCGCCGTCGTCGTCCACGCTGCCGCCGTCGCCACCGTTGCCGCCGACGTTCCTGCCGCCCGTGCTGGCGTGGCCGTGGGCGCGCGCCGACGCGAGGAGGGTCTGCACTCTGGCGAGCTCCCGCTCCAGCGTGGTGACGTCCAGGTGCCGCGTGGATTCCGCCGATCCATGGACAACGGCTTTCAGCGCCAGCCCTGCAGCGGGGCAACAGCTCCCTCAGCCGCTGCACTGCGATCACAGCTCACAGTCACGTTGAGATGTGGATGGAGGTGGCGGTTTGGCTCAGATGGCGGAGGACTAAAGCTGGCACCGCTGAGCTCCTGAGTTTGAATTTGCACAGCCACCCATAATTAAAGCAGCTTCTCGATTGTAATGCATTAATGGTCTTAGCCTAGTCACTGAGAAGTTCACAAAGATGTTTCATTAACTTTGGGTCTTCACTTAATCTGACAAAATTCTAACGGTGAGATTGAACAATATCGGCTTGACTGACATGTGACAAACACCATTAAACCAAGACACACAGAAACGTCCAGGACCCCTCGTGTGGTTATGAGGTTACATGAAAGGATCTTAGATATTTTTCTTGAAATCCCTTGGCAAGTCAAACTGACCAATGTGGAAAACATTCTTGACTTCCCATAAAGGGCACCCAGAGGAACGATATGTTCAACTGTACGCTTATCATGCCACAACTCATTATTTATTAGTTGTGATGCAAAGTAACTTACACGATCAGGCGCATACACGATTATTTGATCACAGTCCTGAAAGCAAAATTAGATTTAAACAATACCGCACGTCGTTGTAATTAACCACAATTAAACACCTGAATTGCACAGCGATCCGTCATCGTCGGTCGACAACATGTCCACAAAGCCTCCAGTGGACACCGCGGCAGGCTCCTCCGCCGTCCCCCTGCACGCGGGTGCGGTATCATGGAGCAACGCATTTCCACCGCTGCCCACGGCGGTGGTGGCGGCGAGCGCGGCGGCGAGCGCGGCGTTTTGCTGCGCCAAGCGGGAGGCAGAGTCGCGTAGGCGGGCGGCCGCTTCCTGGTCGTGCTGGCGCTCGCGCACCGCCGTGCCCAGCGCCGCCGAAATCTCGGCGATCTGCTCTTCCAGCCCCGCGGCGCGCTCCTCGCCGCACTCGGCGCGCGCCCGCAACGCCGCCTCGGCCTCCAGCGCCTGGCATCGCCACCGGTGAAACACGGGAGCAGCACGGCACGCGGCAGAGAAATGCAACGCGATTAAAACGGTTTAATTTTGCAAGCAGGAACCTCCCGAAGGAGAGTCTCGAGACTGATCAAGTTTCTTGGATGAACGAAGCTCTAAGGCGTCAGCGTTGGTTACACGAGCGGCTGGCACCTGGGTGGCCTGCAGCTGCAGCTGAGCGCTGAAGCGAGCGGCGTCCTCTCCCGCCTGCTTGCGCGCCTGCTCCTCGGCGGAGACGGCACGTCTCAGCTGCTCCTCGGACTGCGCAACCTTCGTCCGCGCCCCCTCCAGCTCTCGCTCGAGTCGCGAAACGGCGGCGCGGCACGACGCCACCTCCTCCGAGCCCACGCTCGCCTGCACGCGCGCCGATGCAGGTGCGATTGTGTCTGTGATTAGGCCTGCCAGCGGGACTGCTTCGAGTCACCAGGTATCACTCCGCACCTCGACTTGACATGCAGCTGTAGGACGGCACGGACCGGTGTTGTGTTCTCTGGCATGGGTGAACGCACGGCCGCCTATCGACCAGAGTAACAGATGCATATTGCCCAGCACTTTAGGGACAATAGTTGATGGAAATGTAGATTCCTACAATAGCCCAGAGCTAGGCTACAAGGTGGCTAAGAAGCATCAGCACAGTAATTCACGAATAGAAAAGGTTTTTACCATTTCTAGCAATTATACAGGTATGAAGATTTTAAAACACCAAAATTCGCTGGCAAACGTACCCATAGCTTAAACAGCAATTGAAGTTTGTGAAGGCTTTCTCTAATACTCAAATCGGTACAGGTTAGTGCCCATCTCTATCGATTAAACTGAGCCAGTGACAAACCTCACACATTACTGTAACCAGGAGCTAGTCTACGTGAGACCACAAAATCCAAATACAGATCACATTGAAATGAGTTTTGGCCTACTAATCAAATATAGAATGGCCTTCTCTTGAAAACGACATTACAGGGTGTTTAATTTCAACTTTTAAAACATGCAGAATGTTTCGGTACATTTCTATAATTTCTATCCATTGGCATCTTCAAATCTCGTCTCAGGACTCACTTGTTCCGTAAAGCTTTCAAGTCCTCTGGCTAGGACTGTTAATGCAGCTCACTGTTGTAGTGTTGAGATGGTGGCTCAATGCCGAGCTGCACCTGCTCGGGAACATTTATTCATTGTTTGTTGAACAATTACTTTTGATCGCTTATTTTATGTCCTTCTACAAATTATAGCTATTATTAGACTTTCAGTTGAACTGCTCTGTTGTTGTTGTTGTTGACGTGCCATTCTCTCCACAGCTCAGATTCATAACAATAAAAAACAAAAAAAGGTTATTGTTGCCGATTTTCTGTTCTTATGTCGTTGTTGTTGCTGATGTGCCATTCTCTCCACAGCTCTGCGCAGCTCTTTGTGACCCTTGGGTGAAAAGCGCTCTGGAAGTGCAATTATTATTAATTATTATTACAGCTAAAAGCAAAAGTGTCTCCCTGCTTATCAAGCAAACTGGTGATATTCCTATCTACTGGCTGCCTCAAAACAGCGAAATAAATGCTGCATCGCTATGAGAGCCAGGCACACCACACCATTGAGTGTCACTCACGCTACCGACTCCCGAACGGATGGCGGGCCGAGTCAGAGACCGCTACTCAGAACAGGCGGCATGGGGAATCGAACTGTCGATCCGCACCTGCGCTGACTTGGCGTCTTCAAGGGCGGCTTCCATATTGTTTGCGCGGGCACGCTCCTCCGCCAGAAGCCTCTGCAGTTCGCGCAACATGGCGCCGTGGTCAGCCTGCTCCTGAAGGGCGCACACAGCAAGCAGCACAGCATTTTCAGCATAGTGTGAGGCGGGGGACACCGCCACACTTTCAAAGTTGTGAGCGTCCGCCTAACGATTGGTTTCTGGCAGCTATTGGTTATGTTACTGATAGAATGCATGAACGTCACTGCCCACTGCATCGTACATAAGAGTTTTAATATACGATACGTATTTCTATATCTGCACAACTGCGGACAATCCAAACACTACTGGATATCTGCATGTTCCGTCAACAGGATAATCAGCGGCTCCATCGCCTTGTCGAAGGGAGAACAATTGGGAATCAAAAACTACCATTACGGTTTTGTAAGCATCCCTAAGCCGTATCTGAAATTGCTGGGGAGCGTTCGGTCACCCGCGACTTCCGCAGAATGCTGTGCCCTTGAGCAACGGCGGGTGAAAAGTGACACGCGCAGCTCTGTTAACAAGTCACGTCCGAAGCGAGCGCGGCAGCTGCGTGCGACACAAACCTGCTCCCTCTCCTGCTGCTGGGCCAATACGCGGGCGCGAGCCTCAGACAACTGCTCTGTGAGCCTGCGCGCCTCGTTCGCCTGCCGCGCGCACTCCTCCTCCGCCCGCCAGCTCGCATCTTCCATCTCCTGCATTGCAGATAAGCGGCGCGGCCGACAGTTTAAGTGAAAGTCCAGGCGGTTCCCACAGGAAGATGACCAATGTGGAAAGCTTTGTTCCGAAACCCACAAGGTGCTAACTGCAGTAGTGTAGTGCTAGTTCGAATCTACAATTACCAAGATCTACGTTCACCAAAATCGGTAGTCATCAAAAAGGCAAATAGTTTTGGGAAAAACATTTACTCAACTCCTGCACTGCTTCAGGTCATGTAGGGATTCTGTTCATAATTACGTGACGGTGATTTGATGTTAAGCGCTCCATGTAGCCATGAACTAACCCTATGTTCCGATGGAGGAGGGAAGTCTGCCCATGAGAAAACCATGGTTGTTTTTCATTACATATGTCAATAGAGACATATGTAATGATATAGGTTTTCACGGCTCGATGCGTGATTGAAAGCTGCTCTCTGGACAGCAGCGTCGATCGCTCCGTCTTCCTCCATCGTGACGTTTCGCCTCACACGGAGGATATCTTTAATGTGCGAGGCGAAACGTCGCGATGGAGGGGCAGGGAGCGATCGACGCGGCTGTCCCGAGAGAGCAGCTTTTCGAAGCAATCATCAATGGCGACATAATCAAATAAAGTGACAATCAAATGTAACAATCAAATAACGTCTCTAAACTCGAAGCAGAATGTGCCAAACTGCTAAATGCAGCTAAGCATTATACACGATTGGATGTGATAACAAGAGTGAAGGAGATCAATTAAATGAAGATCACTGTCATTTCTGGTGATACAATCTCTGACTTCCATCTCTGACCTGGCGCAAGCGTCTCTTCTCAGCCTGGTAGGCTGCCTCCATGCGAGACTTCTCTTGTGTGACCGTGGCCAGTGCTGACGTCAGCGTGGTGAGATGTGACTGCTCTAACTCACCGGCGCCTATGCTTGCACACAGACACAGAGAACGCATGAATAAACATCAACAATGATGGCGAAGGTATATTTTGTGAGCTCCCGGATGCGTTTTCAGTGGTACTACGTGTTGTTATCTCTCCTTCCTGGCAACTTCTCATCATTCAAGAATCTCTAGACACTGTAGTGAATGATAATCAGCAAATGTCTACACTTAATCAGAGGTGGCTGCATGGATTCCAACCGGCAATATCAATGGTGCTAAACCAGTGCAGGCCAGCGCTGAAGTGGTGGTTACAGTTTGGATTCGAATCTGGGTGGTGTCAGTGCCCCCAAAAGCTTCAGATGCCAACTGCACTGGTGGTATCTCATCTCATTGTCAGAAACAGCTTAGTCCTGTACAGGGTCGCGGTGAGCCAGAGCCTATCCCGGCAGACACAGGGCGCAAGGCAGGGATATACCCACGATAGGACGCCAGTTCATCACCGGGCACTGAGGGCGATTTAGTCTGCAAGCCAATTAACCTATGCAGCAGCATATGTTTTTGACTGTGGGAGGAAACTGGAGTGCCCGGCGAAAACCCATGCGGACACGGGGAGAACATGCAAACTCCATACTGAAAGGCACACGAGCCGAGATTAGAACCCGGAACCTTTTTGCTGTGAGGCGACAGTGCTACCCACTGGGCCACCGTGCCGCCCCTCTGGTGGTATGCACAGATGGAAATGTAACCCGTGTCAACAAAGTCAACGTTCATTGTTAAAACTACCCAATCACAAATGCACACACAGACACACCAACACGCACACACAGACACACCAACACGCACACACAGACACACCAACACGCACACACAGACACACTCACGGGCATCGCCGTCATTTTCTTCATTCCCCGAACCGGCCGACTCTTCCTTTCCATTGGTCCTTTCGCCTCCTCTGTCCGGGGCCGCGCTCACGTCTGAGCCTCCGCCCCCTGCCGACGATGAAGCACCACCCGCATCGAAGGCGCCGCCCGCGCCCGTGGTGCTGCCATCTGTGCCAAAGCTCGCTCCCGTGTCCCCGCTGTCGCCCGTCTCCGTGCTCCCCTCGCTCCGCGCCGAGAGCCCGTCCTCGCTGACCGCGTCTGTCGGTCCGCACGGCAACTTTAACGCAGGTTACTTGACCAAGGCCCCCCCCCCCACAGAGAATCAATGGAACGACAAACAACGCACATCTCGGAGGAAATCTGCCATAAAGATAAAGCTATGGCGCTAGGCGATGACACAACAGGATTAGAAGCAATGGAAAGCGCTTGGGGAAGACTCCATCCAGCAGTGGATTGACCATGGTGCACAATGGCGATGATTTGACCACACCATGCGACCTCACTTTCTTAAGTCATTCTGTCCACACTAAGGGTGTACCATTATTTGTTGCATGCCAAAATGAGTCCTCAGACCTATAAAACACTAAAAGACTCAAGGAAAAACTAATTTGAACGCAAACTTTTTTGTATTGCCATTCACTAATGGGTAACATTGATGCACTATACTTGATAAACAAATGTGATCTATGGTGGCTGAAAGTGAGATCGAATTCAGGATTTCCACAATGCTGGTGTATGGTCCTCTGATGTGTGATTAGCGATCTGAGTTACAAGACTGCTTCAATCTTACACGGTCTTGTAATTGATACTGCTTTTTTACAATGAATGAGAAATGTCCAGAGCGCTTTAAAAAAAAAACAAAATATCATGTTTTACACAAACTTGCTCTATGTTTTGTGCACTAACCACCAGACTACAGCTTTTATTGGATGCATTTAAATGCTGCTACCAGAAGCACTGCATCCCACCGCCTTTTTTCATGACTGCATAGCAAGCAAACCTGCTTGTTTGTAACTGCAACATATCGTTTAGAGATTAAAATAAAAACTAATATCGAATTCCTTGTGAACTTGATGGCACGATGCATTGATACGACAATGCCCCAGTGAAATAGCACATCACGCTGGACCCTACAGCCTATCAATCAGGATTCACTTGGTCACGTTTTTACTGGGAACTGCTTAACTGCTTCCAAACTGGAAAGGGGCAGCGTGCCTCCAACTCGCACTTTTGAGGTCTTTGAGATAGTGACAAATATCTCTATGGACAAACACAAAGTCTAATATTGCTATAACTCATGTCCATTATCTCAGCTCCTTGGTGGCCTTGAGGCTCTCAGTACTGAAGACAACACCTTTAGTCAGAGGGGGAAATAAGTTAAACAGACACACTTACCGAAGGGAGCCGGGGGAGCTTGGGATCGCTGGCGGGCACGTTGCGAAGCGCTGAGCGCTGTGAGCGACGCCTCCAGGGCCTCCTTCTCCTTGGCCAGGCCGCGGTAGGCACGCACCACATCGCGCAAGCGCGTCTGGTAGCGCTCCAGCTGCCCCCGCTGGCTGTCGACTAGCTCCTGCAGCTGGCGCCGGTTCATTGGCGCTACGGCACCCGCCGAGCCGCCTCCAGATGCCCCGACCAGGCTGGCCGCCAGCTTTTCCATCCTGACACCACCTGGAGCCTGGCAGATGAGCAGACGGGGCCCACTGCTCACCGCTTCGCCTGCGGAACAAACAAAGGGTTCGCCGTGACTTGAGATGCTAAAACAGACGTGGTTTCTCCGAGTTGTGCCACACATAAAGCCTTGCTCTAACACCACACTGCCAGTTGCCGGGACTGTGTGCAGACTTCCATGACATTATATGTCAGTGGGCAGCACGGTGGCGCAGTGAGCAGCGCTGCCGCCTCGCAGAGGAAAGCGCCAGTCCGAGGCGGTTCCATTCCGGCCTCGGGCGCCTCTCCGAGCGGCGTCTGTGTTCTCTCCACCTGCTCTGCCTGATTTTCTTCCCGATTCCTCGGTTTCCTCCAAGTAAAAAAACACGAATTAATTGGCCGATTTCGTCGCGACACACGGGGCAAGCAGCGGTCTGGCAAATGTTGGCGCCGACTCACCGCCCGTCTGCTCTCCTGTCCTCCCCGTCTCTCTGCGCTCTCCTCGCGCCTCCAAACCAATAACACGTGCGCGTCACTAATTGCGTCTGATTAATTACATTCGCCGGTTGCTTAAGTGTCCTCCGACAGTGCAAAAGGCACGCCGCCGCTCAGGCTTAACCGACCCCAAGGTTAAATTGGCCCGAATGCGGCTCAGCAATGGCACGGGCGGCTCATTGCGCGTACATCCGATCCCTGCCGTGCGTCCTGTGTCTGCCGGGACAGGCTCCGGGTGCCACCGCGACCCGAGCGGGTGTCTGAAGACATCACTACGCCGAGCGTCCGCGTCTCCGTCGCGTACTGTGCGTGTACAGCCGCACGGCACAACACCGCCGTGCCTCCGCCACCGCGAGTGAGTTTGACAAGCGAGGGGCGGCCACTCCACATTACTGGGCCGGGGCCAATGCCGGCACACAACAACAACAGCTATTTCTGACAGTTGTCCAACTCTAAACAAGTCCGTCGCTTGGCGACGACCACACGTCTAAACAATGAGTGCGCGTTTAAGTCTGTATCGAAATAAACGCGGAACATTAAGAAGAAAAAGCGAACTTAAGGACACTCACGAGCACCGCGGCCTAGCGGCCGAGCCGCTCTACATTCCCTAGTCCGCATAGGTGAGCTCGCGCTCTCATTGGCCGGCGCGCTCGCTCGCTCGCCCCGGACGTGTCGCTCCGATTGGGCGTCAGCCGCGGGGGGGAGGGGGCGTGTTGTCCTCGCAGCCAATCATAGAGCGAAGAGGCGACCGCTAGGCGCGTATGTGCAGCGGGAGAAATAATTGGGGGGTGGGGGGATGTTGGGCAGAGGGGCGTGGAGTGGGGGGGCGAGGGGGAGGGGCTGGGTGCGTGGAAGCACGTGGCACTTGACGCGTCACCTGACATTTGCTCTTCAGTGAGTTTGTGTTTAAACAGAGGAAGGAATCGTTTAGCTACGTAGCTGTGCTTTTATTCTCTCTAAAACAATTACAACATCTCGGGGCATCGGGAGCAATCTATTCGAGACAATTAACCTAGGATATCTGCAGTCAACCCTTCATCACTGCGTCGGTTCACTCTGCCTCTGATGCGAGAGCTAATAATAATTGCATTAATTGATCGCTTTGCATCCGAGGGTCACAAAGCGCTGCACAGAGCTATGGAGAGAACGGCATGTGAACAACATCAGAAGAGATCAATTTCGTAACATTACTACAATGCAATGAAGGACATCAAATAAATAAAATGTTATAACAAATTAAAGGTCAGCAGCGTGACGACATCCACGGACACAGCATTGAGCAGCATCAACAGTCCTAGCCAGAGAGAACTTCAAGGTCTTATGACCACACGTTGGTGTACGACAAATGCGCAGTCGCTGAAAATATCTGGTGAGAGTTCCTCCCAGTAGCTGCTGCATCATCAGCGATGGAGTTTGACCGTGCATTAGTCTGCGTGCTTTGTTCCCCGCAATCTCAGTGTTTGTTAAGCAAATTTGCGACCGTTGGATGAACGCCGCTTTAACAATGTGGTCTCCCTCATTGTCAGACACCGCTTAGTCCTGTACAGGGTCGCGGTGAGCCGGAGCCTATCCCGGCAGACACAGGGCGCAAGGCAGGGATATTTCCACGATGGGACGCCGCTCCATCACCGGGCACTGCGGGCAATTTAGTCTGCAAGCCAATAAACTTATGCAACAGCATGTTTCTTGGACTGTGGGAGGAAACTGGAGTGCCCGGCGAAAACCCACGCGGACACGGGGAGAGAACATGCAAACTCCACACAGAAAGGCACCCAAGCCCAAATAAAAACCCAGGACCTTCTTGCTGTGAGGCGACAGCGCTACGCACTGGGCCACCGTGACGCCCGAACAATACGGCATTTTTTTTTATTTCATAACCATGTGTCACTTGATACCAAAGACAAAGATCCCCCGTATAGCCTTAACAGACTGTAGGGTCAAGTGCCGTTAGCAAGCATTTATGAAGGTCGACACGGCAAAGGAGGAGGTGGGTGACCAGCACCACGCTCGGCCGCCTTTGTCTCCCTAAGTGGCAATGTTTACACTGCACTAGGTACTCATTTGAGGTTGAGTCGAACTAGGGGTGGCCCAGGACCAGTTCAGAAACTCGTCAATGGTGTTCGCAGTGAGCGGGATTCGAACTCGGGTCGCCCAGTTTGTAGCCCAGTGTGCTAACCGCTGGGCCACCGCTCCCCACAATGTCACTTGACACCCCACACTATGGCAATTGCATGCAACCAGTAGTCTTACTGAGTACACTCTGTGCTTGCGACTCTCCAAATTAGAAATAAATATAAAATGATAACGATGTCCCCAATGTGGAATGCGAAATGTCGCAAGACAGGAAGAACCCTCAGTACGACTATCTGCAATGAACTGCTGCTTGGTCCAAACATGTGCCGCCTCGGTTAATTGTCCGAACTAAACTGCCCCCGTTGCCCTGAGATGTTGAAACTTGTTTACCACTCTCCGCTGGACAACTGTCAAAAAGAGCTACGTAGCTCACCAATTCCTTCCAGCTCAAATAAAAACTCACCGGGCCGCGAACGTCAACTAGTGATCCGGGCCTTCAGGTGTAACCGCTTGGTCCTGTACAGGGTCAGGGTGAGCCGGAGCCTATCCCGGCAGACAGAGGGCACAAGGTAGGGATAC
The DNA here is from genome assembly GCA_036362905.1 of Mordacia mordax. Lineage (NCBI taxonomy): Eukaryota > Metazoa > Chordata > Hyperoartia > Petromyzontiformes > Petromyzontidae > Mordacia > Mordacia mordax. The sequence continues at coordinate 1,933,415 of JAZEWT010000024.1, read as the reverse complement.
ACCCACGATAGGACGCCAGTCCATCACCGGGCACTGCGGGCAATTTAGTCTGCAAGCCAATTAAGCTATGCAGCAGCATGTTTTTTGGACTGTGGAAGGAAACTGGAGTGCCCGGCGAAAACCCACGCGGACACGGGGAGAGAACTCGCAAACTCTACACAGAAAGGCACCCGGAGCCGAGATTCGAACCGGGGAGCTTCTTGCTGTGAGGCGACAGCGCTACCGACAGGGCCACCGTGCCGCCCAGGTGTAAAGATTTGACACTAATATTAACCCTCGGGTGAAAGGCGCTCTATAAATGCAATTATTATAATTATTAGCATTGGGTTGCGTGATCGCAGTCTCACGAAGGGGACGTGCCCATGCTGCCCGCTTAATTACGATTATGACAACGAGAAATATAACGATGACTCAGAGTCGTGATGACTCGTGAGCACTTTACACGTGTACAGCAGTGACGTGGTGGCGACGTGGTGTATGGCTGGGGGGAGGGGCGGTGCTGTCACTCGGCTCA
>JAZEWT010000024.1:1898416-1927835 GCA_036362905.1 Mordacia mordax | reverse complement strand
AATTTAGTCTGCAAGCCAATTAACCTATGCAGCAGCATGTTTTTTGGACTGTGGGAGGAAACTGGAGTGCCCGGTGAAAACCCACGCAGATACGGGGAGAACATGCAAACTCCACACAGAAATGCACCCGGGCCGAGATTCCAACCCAGGACCTTCTTGCTGTGAGGCGACAGCGCTACCCACTGGGCCACCGTGCCGCTCAGTGTAAACAATCAAGTGCTCAAAACGCATTGCAATTGTATTTTCATTTCAATCTGTCCTCTGCCTCTGTCTGATGCAGGGCCTCATCTTTGTGGTGGACAGCAATGACCGCGAGCGCATACAGGAGGCAGCGGAGGAACTGCAGAAGATGGTAGGCCCCGTTGCATGGAGCGTCGTCTTGCATAGTCGCGGGCAATTTGTCCACAGGTTGGGCCAGATGTAAAGTTTTAGGGGATTAAATGGGGGGTCACAAGACATATGGACATCGCAAACGATCTTGTAAATAGTATTTGTGAATGTAAGCAGAGCTCTCCAGTGTTTCCACACAGACGGAAATGCGTTTTTTCGTCCCTTGGCCTATTGGCTCTCTCTCCAGTCCTTATGGATCTCAGTCATGTTGGTCTGAAGCCATTTGTTGGCCCAAACCAGGCCGTGGTCAGTGCCCGCCAGTGAATTTGTGACCGCGGCACCGTGCGCACACGTCCCCCCCCCCACCGTCCCCCCCTGCAGATGCAAGAGGACGAGCTGAAGGATGCGGCACTGCTGGTGTTCGCCAACAAGCAGGACCTGCCGAACGCCATGGCCATCGGCGAGCTCACGGAGAAGCTGGGTCTGCACGGACTGCGCAACCGCGCCGTGAGTAGCCCCTTTCCTCCCTCCAGGACGTGCCTGCAGGGGAGATCTAACGCTTTGGTGTGCGAAGTCTAGTCAAGGGAATTGCGACCATATCAACACTCTGGTCTCATCTTGCACATTATTCCCAGGCGGTGTAATCGAGCTTGAGGCTTTGCAACTATTATTTTTGAAATAAAAGTTCGGTCAGATGTTACGCTATGGTGCGTGAGTGAAATTACAGCATTGGTGCTTCAATACATTTTGTGGAATTAATACTATTGGATCACTGCAATGGATCAATTGGTCCGAACTGCATGAAGTCTTGTGTTTTTTTTTATGAAAGAAGATTGCGGTGTGTGTTGGTTCAACTTGAACACAAGTCTGTAATATTTAAACTTGTCTTACAACAAAATGCTTGCATTTACTTCAAATTGTTAATTCTTAGACATTCATTGAAAGGAAGATATTTCAGGTTTTCTATGCTTTTAACTTATCATTTACTGTTGTCATTTTTGTCAATGTGAATCAAGCTCTAGGGTTGATATTGATAATCATGATAGAGTTAATACGTTAATTATATTTATCCATGTCTCCGTGCACTGCATCAGTCGCCTCACCTGGATGTTGTCAGTGAGGACTAGTTTACAGAGTCTCTGTGTACGTGTGTCTCTCTCTGTGCTCTTGTGTCTCTCTCTGTGCTCTTGTGTGTGTCCCGACAGTGGTTTGTGCAAGCTGCCTGTGCCCCTCAGGGAACAGGACTGAGCGAGGGACTCGACTGGTTATCCAATAAGCTTGTCAGCTAAACGCGGAGATGGACCCCGTTGAGATAATGACACAAGCCACATGCACACTGACAATGAGGATATATAGGATGCATGGACACTTACTACCAATGTAAAATTGGCCTCCGAAGCAGTTTTGGCTAAACGTTATTTTCTGGTTCCTCTAACATCTGTGCTGTGTTGTGTGTGCTGGCATCAGCACTTAAGTGGAATTATTTCAACTGAAATGCCTTCCTCTGCTATCCCATGTACAGTCATCTGACTGGACACTCACACGCACAAGAATATTTAACACTACCTGCATTAACCTACCAGCAGAGTCCTCTGAGGTTTGCAAACATAACTTACAATTGAGTCACACTGAGATGTGGTTTGCTTAAACATTATTCATTCGTCATATCATTGTACAAACGAGAATGAAAACTTCACTTTGTTTGGAATGGCTGGTATGCCAAGAGATTTGACAACTTCGTATTTAATGTAGACGTTATTAACTTGTCAGTGTGTGCACACTTTAAAGCTGGCTATCAAAGTAAGCTTATTGACAGTTGCAAGGTTTATTGTTTTCTTCAAGTCAATTCATTCTCCATTATCGATATGTCCAGTGATATTTTGTTCGAATGCAAATATCGTGCCAGTTATGTTGGTAAAAATGTTGTGTTGCTGAGAGCTAATGTAAATAATGGTATTTACAGTTTTGCAATGAAAATGTAAACATGCCAGGGAACTCCTGATCATCATTTGAAAGCAAAATGGCATTTTCAACATTTTTTGTTTAAAATGTAAGACGTTTCCATAATGTGGTGTTCATTTATCATGTAAATCATAAATTACTATTACTGGCTAGGCCCATATGTTGTTGAATAGGAAAGTTAAGCATTAAAGATTTACTTTCACTATTTAAGTTCCACATCTTTACATAAGCCACATTATAGAATATCGTTATTAAAGTATTGGCCTTTTTTAATTTATGTTGCAAGATACTGCATTAGTACATACGTATATATATGTTTAACATTGCTGCATGACTATGAAAATGCAAAATACAGTAATGTATTGTAGCATACAATAGTGCTGTTGATTCTTCTCAAACTACGATTATAATTTCTTGAATAACACCAGTATAGACATGTGCTTGATGATATTATGATTCAGGATTGTACTAACATTCCATAAGGCTTCTATGCATATTGCTCAATTGCTATGACATGGTGATCATTGGCCCCGACTGGCAGATTACTGCCCCAGGTCACCTGCAAATGAGACTTCCCTGGTCTCAACTCCTCAACTGGCTAAACAAATTTTACTTGAAACTTCGGGGGATGCCTTTGACGTGAAAATTGCTTTTGGAACTCCCATTATGAAAGAGCTTGAGTAGCACAAATATGCAGTTGGCAGCAAAACAGGACAAATTATCTTCCCTAAAATGTATCCAAGCATGCATAGAGTGTTGGCCTTTAAGCATACGTGCCCCTTTATGGCAAGGCAATTAAATGAGCTATTTGTGCATCATTATGATAGTCTTAAACCACGGCTGTGATACGGACACGAATTAGACTGGTGTGTGCTGGTAATTTGGGGTTATATTCACCCCAGAATAAAAGCTGCGAGAAGACCAGCGCACAAGTTTGAGCTGACGGGCCTGCATGGCAGACTTGTTTAGGCCCTGCAGCCTGAAACATGATTCCCCTTTGCCTTAAATGAATTGTTTACTGAATGAAACTAATCGTGTGCGTGTGTGCAACATTCATTTCTAAATGTGGACGTTTATGTGTCCGATTCAAGTACTTGGGTTCAATGTTGGAAATGCACAACTTATTTGTGAGTCAGTGCTGTTTGATATTACACGTTTGGTGTTTATAGAATGTGCGCCCTTATTCACATCACATCGTCTACTTAAAATGGGCTCTTGTTTAAAACTGGGTTTGCTATTAAAATAGAAGCTGAGCTTGTTACAACAAATGGTCAAAGCCTCAATGTCTGCAATGTGTTGTAAAGTCCAGTCACTGAAGGCTGCGTGCATTTAGTATGGAGCTGCAGGAGACCAAAGGATTTAATTAGGTGTACAACGTCGCCGTTTTGTATGCTGTAGTCCTTAATAAACTCACGTTTGTACCACGAACTGATCTGAGATTGCTTCTATTGCTTGACAATCAGCTAGCAATTTGGAAGTGACGGCTGGTGCAGCACACGAATGTGATGAAACTTCTCTTGCCATGGGCGTCGTGGTCACCATACCCTGGCTTGCCAGGAGATGGCAATATGGCAAGTGGATTAACTTCCAACTGCAGGGATAATGTTGCCACCGTTACCCGTGTGATATTTCTCCCGGTATTCTGGTTTCCTCATATCTATGTAAAAATAATTGCACTTCTGGAGCGCTTTTCACCCGAGGATTTCAAAGTGCTGCACAGAGCTGTGGAGAGGACGTCAGCAACAACGACATCAAAGCAGTTCAACTGAAAGTCAAATAATGGCTATAATTTAGAGAAGGACAAAATAAGCGAAATATATATATCAGTGTTCAACAAAGGAAGGAATAAATATTCTGAAGCAGGCGCGGGTAGGCTGCGAGCCATCATCCCAGCACGACAACAGTGAACCGCATCAACAGTCCTAGCGAGAGGACTTCAAAGCCTTTCGGAACAAGTAACATACGTATGCAATAAAATACCACTACTATAAGCTATCATCCATCCACTGCTGGATGACTGCATACCAACGCCTTAAACACCTCTCATGATGCCAAAAACTGGCGCCTGCACACGAGCTGTATATGACCCTCGGGTGAAATGCGCTTTAGAAATGCAAGTATTGTCATATATAATAAAGCATCTGTATATGTATGACCGCATTGACGATAAACCAGATTCAAGTCCTTCATACGCACCCAATTAATAGCTGCAGAGCTCACGTTAGTTCGGGCTGCATTCTGTTTGGGCAGAGAAGTTACGTGACAAGCCTCCATACATTGTTCTTACAACGTGTTAACTGAATACATGTGAGCAATGATAACCCAGTGACTGTCTCGCTGCTCACAACGCGCCCTGACCATCAGCTCTCGTTCAACCGTGCGGGTGACCGTGCGGGCAGCAGACAGCGGTGCAGAGATCAACACTCCATTGTGGTCACACACTGCTCAGCGCAGTGAAGTTTGTTTAAATAGCCTTGCACGATCGCCGCGGCGTGGGGGGGGCCTCGTCTAGCAGTGGACTGAGCATGTTACAAGGGACCGGTGCAGTGCACGAGAACTACTTGCCCTTTGTCAATGTTGATTAAGGCTGCAAGTTCCCCTTCCGGGCAAGACACGCAGGGAACCATACCCTACATGTGTCATACGTGAGTATTACCCAACAAACATTGATGCCGTGTCGGTGCAACGACAATAATGACAGGAACGTTACATAACTGTTCCAGGTTCGATTCCCGGATCCGGTGTCTTTAGTGTGGAGTTTGCGTGCTCTCTCTCCTCATGCCCGCGTGGGTTTTCGTCGGTACTCTGATTTCCTCCCACCGTCCAAAGACTCGCGGCTGCCTCGGTTGATTCGCCTGCTGAGTAAATTGCCCCAAAAAAGTGTGCCCTGCGATGTACTAACGTCACACCTTGGGTATTTCCCCGCCTTGCGCCCTCTGTCGGCCGGGATAGGCTACGGCCTCCCCGCAACCCTGTACAAAATTAAGCGGGTATTGAAAATGAACTAATGTCATTTAATAACTTGAGTCGCATTCATCCAGTGACCACCATTGACACCAATAACAAACTTGAACGTGTTTACACACTCCTTCATCATCATGGGGAATGCACCATATCATTAATTCAACACGAGCAAACTGAACCGGTTTTGCCAATCGGAGTCTCATCAGCAGTGAGGCTCGTTTTGCATTGACTCAACACAAGAAAATGATCACTCGGTGTTCGTGTTGTTCATTGTCGAATCAGCAGACAGGTTTGCTTGCAATGCTTCAACAATAAGTATATTGTGAATGTGTTTGTACATTTCATGTATCATCAGCAGTTCGGACTTGGCTTTGCATTGTTCAAAACATTGCCAATTCAGTGTCTCATCAGCAGAGAAGCTAGCTTGCGATTATTCAACGAGCGCAAATTATAAAGAGGGTCTGACATTCAGTGTTTCATCAGCAGACTTTTGACACGGATTCAAAACGAGGCATATTGCTAACACGTTTTGACAGCGTCCCGTCAAATTTGACAGCATCCCGTCACCTGTCACCGTTAATCCAGGGGGAGGATCCGAAGGTCTCAAAACCATAGTACGGATAGAGCCCATGCTCTCCTGCTCTAAAGCCAATGCGGAAGCGAGCGTGATTGGCTGGTAGCCGCCAGGGTTCGCTCCGGGGACCAATGCGTTGCGAGAAGACGGGCGCCCTATGCTTATGCGCTGTAGGGATTTGGGGACCACGATGGCGAGCGTTGGGGCCGAGGCGGCCAAGGCGGACGATGGCGAATGGGAAGAGGAGGTGAGGCGCCGGTGAGCTTCGCCTCATTCGCTCGCTGCTGCTGCTGCTGCGCCTTGCTCTCCCTCCGCTGGACGCTTCAAAGCTCACGGACTCGTATTAAACGCGGTCCACACCGCGAGGCAGTTGACCAAGCGCAGTCCCGGAGCAGCATCGCCGGGACGTCCGCTCAACGTTGAGCCAAAGTTAGCGCAGAAACATTCGCCAACAGCAACCAACGTTGGGCCAGACGCCCGGCAGCCTGACTGACGCTAACGTTGAGCCACTCATTCATTAAGAGTTCTTCTTACTCGCTCCGCGTCCACACGAGGGGGTTCGACGTCGACCCCTAGTGGGGGTTTTCATGGCTGTGGTCGCCGCGGTGACCGACGGCACGGCTTGCCAGGCGACGTGCGGGCCCCCGCGCGATGCTCCATCGCAGGGCAACCGGGGGGGGGAACGATTTAACCGGCTGTCAATTAAACCTGGGCGTGCTTTTGGGACGGTGGGACGGGACCGGAGTACCCGGTGAAAACACGCGGGACACGGGGAGAGCTCGCGAACGCCCCACACAGAAAGGCACCCGCGCCGGGGAACCTGGGACCCTCTTGCAAGGAGGCGACAGCGCCATTCATTGCGCCACCGCGCCGCCCGTTCATTACCTGTCCCTACTTAATCCTGTACAAGGTAGTGCAGGGCTGGAGCCTACCCCGACAGAAACAGGGCGCAAGGCAGGGTTGTACCCATAATGAGACGCCAGTCCATCTCAGAGCAATATAGTCAACAGGTCAATGAACCCAGGCAGCAGCAGTATCATAGTTGGACTCTGGCAGGAAACCGGAGTACATTACTCGGCGAAAACCCACACGGACACAGAGAGAGCATGTATACTCCACACCGGCACCCGAGCCGGGAGTCGAACCCGGGAACTTTCTGCTACGAGTCATGCAGATGTTATGGCCACGTAGGGCCACGTTTTCATGTTTACTGGGAACGGTCGGCCCTCAGTTTGCGCTCTGAAGATAACCCCCATTGATTCCATAACTGAGTGTACATTCAATCAACCCTCAATATCGGTCACTAATACATTTAATCACGCTGTCGCCGCGACCTTTACGAACGAATTGGACGCTCAAAACATTGATAAGTTCGCTACTAACCTTTAACGGTAGAATGAGGATGCTGATGGTGTTGGAAGTCGTAATGGTAGCACGGTGGTGTTGGAAGACAACGTTTTTTCGTCTCCACTTGGTGTACTATCACTATCTTTTTTTGAGTCCACGGTAAATACTTAACAGTACTTCTTCAGTACGACAATACATGACTGCAGTGATAGCCGACCACTGGCCATTAACGTAGTCGCGTAAGGAGACGAAACTACTTTTGGGAATGAAGTTGAATCCAATGCGACGATCGTTTCCAACTTGGAGACTCGCCATCAGTACAGTACTCTCTTAATGTTATTCCGGAGTGGTGAGGAGCCAAGAGCGTCTTTTCTAAGACTCGCATTGGAAGTTCTGAAATCGGTTGGGCGAGTCATCTAAATAGATCTCACCACGTGGTCACTACGCTGCCCCATGAATGAGTGAATTCACACTGAATAAAAAAAATCACAATTCTTAGATCGTGCAAAAGTAAAACTGTGCAAATGCGACAGTGGCTTGGTGAGCATTGCTCCTCCATGGCTACTTTCCTAGTCCTATTTCTCCCACTCTCCACCTCTCCCTCTGTTAATTTGGCCAATTAATGATGTGCCGTTCTCTCCGCGGCGCTTTGTGATCCTTGGGTAACGAGCCCTCCAGCAATGCAATTATTATTATACGATAAATGTTACATTAAACAATTTCCCAATATATGTATTATAATTTATATGTATTATAATTTTGCATTTTTAAGTTATAGTTGAAAGTCTGATCGTATTTTGCATGTTGTTCTGCAACGATGTGTATATATTTTTTGAAAACCCAAAAGAAGTTTTTTGTTGCTGATTTTCCGTTCTGGTGCCATTGTTGTTAACGTGCCGTTCTCTACGCAGCTCTGTGCAGCGCTTTGTGACCCTCGGGTGAAAAGCGCTCTAATAAATGCAATTATTATTATTACAGAACCTACGTAAATGGAGAGCCGATCCTATTATATTGCAGCACCATTCCGTAACTTCTTTCTCATTATCGAATCCTGTCGACATGTTTTGTGTACGCTGTGCCTGAGTTTAATAATACCTTCTTAGGACATGTTTAGTGAAATAATAATCTGAAAGTGGCGATGGTCTGGCGTCCCATCGTCGGTATTTCCTTGCCTTGCGCCCTGTGTCTGCCGGGATAGGCTCCGGCTTCACCGTGACCCTGTATAGGACTAAGCGGTTTCAGACAATGAGATGAGATGAGAGATAATCGAAAAGCCAGTAACGGAATGCGTGTGATCAGGACAGAGCCACGACACAGCCACGCACGTCATCAAATAAATATAAAGTGAACATATTATTCTTGAGCACCTGGCGGCGCTGTTCAGACAGGAACTTTAAGCCACGTGTTCCTAATCCTCCTCCGCTTAATGTATTATAATACTTGTTAACTATCGCAAACTAAGCTCAAGTTGCCGATGCTGCGTTGGCAATGGTCACTCACAAATACGGATAAAACGCAACACATTCATAGACAACACTGGCATCGCAGTTATATCGTAGGGGGCGTTGGGTTCCATTGGGCAATTTCTCATTCCACCAATAGGTGTCACAATTTGATCACTGCTCACGCTGCGTGCGTTTATGTTTCTCCTGTGCCAGGAGCAGTACGTGGTGGTTGAGCTGTCTGGCATCATCGACTCAGACTTCTTGGCCAAGTGCAGCAACAGCTTTAAAATACTGGTCAGTGGAGATTGTGTGAGTTTTGTGCTTGCGTAATAGTTTAGCAATGTGTCATGTATTGCGTGTTATTTTGTGGAAATGTCAAAACTCATGGTAGTATTGCAATCAAATGAGCTATGGGTGGTAATAATCATGCAGTTTGCAAGTCCACCAACACAAGTGCATAAAAACTCTTTTCAGCCAAATGACAAGGGTTGGTGTTTGGGAGCAAATCGGCGCACCTCGAGAGCACCCATGTGTGCGAGGGACAATGCTTTATCGCCACACCGATGGGACAGATAATATTAGTTTACACTTTGGTGTACAGTACGGTCATCTCTTAGAAAACCAGGGTATGGAGCCTTCTCAGCGGGCATGGGGAAGGGGGGCAGGGAGTTACACAACATTTGTACGATCCACCCCCCCCCCTCCAATGTACTGGTTTACGGACCACTTGTACCACCGCTGCTTATTAGTGTTCACATCTGTCGCTAGTCCAGGAAATGCCACATTGTTTTTTTTGTCGTGGTTAGTTTATCTCTACAACAACGGCTGCTGAACTCGCCCAAAGTAATACCTCTTTTTCCAAGTATGAACAGACAGCGTTTAAACCTTGGCTCACTTTAGAATTATACCACAACCTATTTTGTTTCAAATTATCTTGAAAATGAACTTAAATGTTTCGCTGTTTCGTGAAAAAAAAAAACATGTTTTGCCGTAGTGTGCCATGTTATTTCACAAACAAAACTCAAAATGTCCAAACGGGATTTTTAAAAAAACCTCTCGGCACATTAACCAATTCCCAAAGCAATGCTCTGGAGCTTTAAAGGTTCCAAGCTGAATGTGTGTGTAAAGTGAGTGCTTGGAATGCCATTGCACGCTGTGATGCTCAGCAGAGCTTTCTTTTTTTGCTCACTGCTGTGCCTTAATATTTCATTTTAAATGTTCCCCTTGACCTGTACGTGTGCTTTGTTATACAAGTGCTCTATTGCCAACCACAACTAATTTGTGGTTACTTTTGACAATGCTTTAACGCAGTTTATTCCCAACCAAGGGATAAACATCAGCAAGCATGCCAAACACTCTGTATGGGGACATCTCATGTCTCCTTTGTGTATACAATCCACAAAATGAATTGACTAAAGTTTCTCTCTGTAATAATATAGAGTTAGATGTAAATGAAGTCCTAATGTGCTTATCATTCCTTTCCTCCATCCCAGATTTGGTCTCACTATATACATTGATTATCCACATATCATTTAAAAAGTATATAAAATATCTTCCTACTGTGCTCACGGTGGCAAACTGGGTACAGTACACTGGGCAATGAAACAGCACCAGCTGACATCAGTGGCCAGTGCTATCTGAACCCGTCCAGCTAGTGAACGGGGAAAATGGACCGTAATCAAGGGCTATCGGTAAAGTCTCGAAAGCTGAGTCTTAATTAAGCTTGAGCGAGTCACCTCTGCTGTCACCTATTCTCGTGTCTGCACTGCCGTGCAGGGAGTCGACACGGATGAACCAATCATGCAAGTGGGTGGTTGTGTCTTTGCTGGGCGCTATGAAGGTAACGAAAAGCATTCCTGGCTGTGTGGTTTCCTTCAGACTTACCCACGCTGTCGACGCATCACCACATTCCGGGTATAGCCCCACCTTGCACCACATGTCTGCCTGGATAGGCTCTGCTCGCCCCCCACCCCGTCACCCTGTACAGGATTAAGCGGGTTTTAATGGTGATGATATTCCTCCCTTTGTCCCTCTGCCTGCGATCTATAATAAGGGCATGCCAACTGCTTTATACAGTGTCCAAATTGTGTGGTATTTGTGACGTGTTTAAATATAAACGTGCCTTGAGCTGTGTTTTTAAAATGTAAACCCATTTCTGATGTTGTGTCCCGTACTTTTGCACTCGCTGACAGACGCACTCGGGACGTGCGTGCTATTCAAAGAAAATGCCACTTCAGGTAAGTGGCGAAAAACTGCTGAAGTTTTTTACATCTCAGTAGAGAGAATGTGTATCAGAGTCATTCACTCGATGAGTCCTGCTATCGTGAGAGTCACAGCGTTTTTGCTCAATTCAACGTTGGGTCGTAATAATGATTGCACTTCTCGAGTGCTTTTCACCCGAGGGTCACAAAGCGCTGCACAGAGCTGTGGAGAGAACGGCACGTCAGCAACAACAACGACATCAGAAGATGAAATCAGCAACAATAACTTTTTTTTTTATAAATCTGAGCTGTGGAGAGAACGGCACGTCAACAACAACATCAGGACAGTTTAACTGAAAGCCAAATAGTGGTAATAAATTATAGAAGAACATGAAGTAAGTGATAAAAACAATTCTTCAACAAACAAGGAAGCAATAAATGTTCCCTAGCAGGCGCAGGCTGCAAGCGAGCCATCATTCCGGCACGACAACATTGAGCCGCATCAGAAGTCCTAGCCAGAGGACTTGAAAGCCTTACGGAATAAGTGAGTCTTGAGACGAGATTTGAAGATGCCCAGCGACTCAGCTGATTGAATCTCCAATGGAAGGTCATTCTAGAATCTGGGAGCAGCGTGCGAGAAGGCTCTGTCACCTATCGAGTAGAAGTATGATCCGCACACATGCAGCAAGCCTGTATTGGAGGATCAAAGTTGTCATTGAGGAGGATGCCTGAAGTAGGCCACGGATGACAAGCCCTTTGGCATGTTCTGCTTGTGTGATTTTTTTTTAGTTCGTATTTCTTCTCCTGTCTCTGTGTGTGCATTCAGTCACTTGTCGTTCTGTTCTTTTGTGTGTTACGGCCTGTAGTTTATTGAACAAGTCTTTGGTGAGTGTTGTTACTCGGTTCAGTTGTGTGTGTGTGTGTGGTTAAGTCTCTCACGAATGTCGTCCAGTCCGATGTCTCATGCCCTCCGATGGTTGCTCGTGCCCGCTTCCCTGTGCTTCAGATCCAGGGGAAGTGTCGGAGCACACGACTCTGAGCTACCAATGCCACACGGCCAAGAAGCTGCTCATGCATCGAACATTCCTGACCGAGAGGCAGTCGTCCGACCCTGTTTCTGGTGAGAAGAGGTGGCGGTAGCGAGCGACTCAGGGCAAGCGCTCGGAGCCCTTGGCTCGCTGGTACTGAAAATCTGGCAGTCAAGATTATAGCACCGCAAGCTACAATTTGGATGTATTCAGTGCCACGTGTTAGCAAAGTAACAGGAGACTTGTACGTTGTATTTTCAGCCCCCAGTGCACTCGGAGTGGAGGGCACTGAAATGTGAAACAGAGCCGGATTAGAAGAAAGATTTTGCATGCGTGCAGCAATTATTAACAGTCGATCAGAATTGAATGTTTTTTGGAAAACTAAATTTGTAATTGGAATAAAACATTTTCAACTGTTACATATTACTTCATATGACACGGAATATAAATATTGACCACATTTTAATGACACTACAGTCGGACGCACACTGAACTGTGTGCTCACACGTTTTGTTTCCCGACATCAGTGCAGAGCGATATTTGAACTGGTTCTTGCCCCCTGCATTCATCAGCATGTAGAAGTATGTCAAACACCATGACGAACATAGCAAGGGGAGGCCTTCATCCAGCAGTGGATTAACAAGAGTTGGAAATATGAATATACTTTTAATGCACACATGAGCATCATGCAGAAGTGTTTTTTTTCCGTAAGCGCTTAATCTATTCTTTCCAAATATCTACTTTGATAAGACTAGTTGCCTAGAAGTGGTGGCAAATTAAATCCTATTTTCTTGTATGCAGGAGTAACCATGTGGATTCATGGAATCATTTTCACCGATAGCCCGGCGATGGACTGGCGTCCCGTCGTCGGGTGTATTCCTGCCTTACGCCCTGTGTTTCCGGGATAGGCTCCGGCTCACCGTGACCCTATATAGGATTAAGCGGTTTCAGATAATGAGATGAGATTTTCACTGATAGCTGTAGAAAACAGGATCTGCCAATAGCACCACCAACATTAACCCATATAAGGGGCGTTTTACTGTACCGAAGAAGAGAGAATCGAGTGCGATGACAGCATGGGTATCCCAGGCTGAATGGCACCACCTGTTCACCCACCTTCCCACCCGCAGGCGTCGAGACGTTGCAGGTAGACTCGCTGGACGGATACCGCCGCTCGTCAGGATACCACTGGCAGCCGCCCAAGGAGGCGGTGAACCCAGAGGTCGCAGGAGGTGACGACAACAGCAAAGATGACAATGGGGACGACAACAACGGAGGCGATAAGGATCACGAACGACAGCCAGTGGCGGCTGCAGCGCTCAATCCGGCCACAGCGGACAAGAGCAGCGAGGCTGGAGTACCCGACCCATCTCCCGAGATCGGAGCTGAAGCCTCAGTGGTGCCGTGAGGGCCGCCCGGTCACCCACTACACAAGAGCCTTGCCATCAGTTCTTTCCTGTTTGTTGCCTTAGCTCGTGGATTTGCCCAAACGGTCTTGCAAAAATGCAGCCACCAGGCTATCAGGAGGTCTTCCTGTACTCTTTTGTGAGGCTCACTTTTTGACCGGCGAGCTGAGATTGGGCTGCATGACATGCCCACTAAAGTCAAGTCGTTTCCCTGCTCAAACGAGTCATAGCGGAGTGCTCTCATCCTGTTACAAGACCTGAACTTGTGGTGGGAAATTCCACTTTCCCATCGTGGGAGCCATTCTCGCCACAGAATGACAATTCCTGACTTTGTGAAAAGTGGTCACCTTTATTATTGACATTCATAAGGATGATGATGCTGGGCTCAGTTGACAGCGAACCATGCCACCTGCTGTAAAGTGAAACGTTTTTTGGTCAACTGGTATTCAAATGCACATAGCTAATGTTTTTATAGGCTCTCTCTTCAAAGGTTGAGCCTATGTAACTAATACATATAGATCCAACTTAGCACGGAGTTCTTAAGAGTCGACGTGACCGGTGCAATGTGTTCAGTAATGAAATCGCAACGCACTGCCATCCGTGTCGCCATGATAAATATGCATTGTAGGAGTTTGCCCCTTTCCTGGTAGCAATGCTGTAGCCTGAATGAGCCTGTAGGTTCGTATTGGTCTGTCATTGGATTAGGGAGACTTCCATTCACTTGTGCTGTATATACTATGTAGATATGTAGCATATGTGTATTTGTTGATACTATTGTTAACCATGACCCTAAAGGTGTTTTAACACAGTCGTGTGTAGTGTTGTGAGTACACGTATGTTGACCATATGTTATAAAGTCAATACTATTCGACGTCAGTAATTGCGATCCTATTTACAAGATTATGTTTAAATAAATGATTGGTATTCCACTATTTTAATTGCATTTATTTACAGCACTTATTTTGCACACAACACGAAGTACAGTCAAATACAAACTTATTTACCAACAACATCCATCACTTCACAACACACCAACTTTAAACACTCAGAATTAAACATTGAACTGGCTACAGCATCCAGTATTATCTTCAGTTATGAAAAACAAAGCAAAATGCACAAGGCAATTATTGCAGACTGTGCCAGTTTTTTCTACCTACATCACATTAAGAAAGAAGCAGAAATTATTCAAAACGAGTTAGATAACTGTTTACATTGTTCAGTTTAGCCAAGCGACAAAGATGCATTTGTTTTTGGCAATGGAAAAGCCTACGTTGCTGGCAAAGCAAGACATCGCTGAGGTTTTAGTTGGCATGTAAAGACGCAACAATAACAATCTGTTGTGCATGTGAGACCAGCTTGCAAAACATCTGATTTGTATGCATTGCGATTAGTTTGACGTAAACTCTGGTCAGTAGATTCTGGAATCATGACCCAGAATTCTAATTCAGCGAATCACAAAGGAGTAAATTATAAAACGATTAGATTTGTAAATATCCATTAAGAGTCATGGTTTTCACTTCAAATTGCTAATTATATTTAATTCATACACTACTTACGTAAGGTCTTGTGTTCTATTGTGCATAGACCCTACTGCAGTATTGTATATTTTCTGTGCTTCAAAAATTTACAAAAGCTTATTCAAAAAACCCATTCAAATACTTCTAAACTGTTAATACCTTTGTGAAAAAGCATGTTGGTACTGCTTGTGGTTTCTTGAATGACAATGACACCAACCGTGTCGATTGCTTCCTCTCTCCACCTCGCGACGTTTGGCCTCACGTTAGAGGCATCCTCAGGCGCATTGATGCCTCCAGCGTGCGAGGCGAAACGTGGCGAGGTGGAGAGAGGAAGCGATCGACGCGGCTGTCGCGAGAGAGCAGCTTTTCGAAGCAATCATACATCGAGCCGTGAAAACCTACATCGTTACAATGGCACCAACGTTTACATTTATCATTTGAAAATTGGATTGATGAGCATCACGTGATGCATTTACTCGATGCTGTTCAGCCCTGGGTGGGGGCAGCTAATGCAAGTTTGGACATCTTCACATGGATTGCTGTCACGGTTCCCATACACTCGGATCGTGAAGCGGGTATGGGTTAGGCACGAGGTGTAATTATATTCACGTTGTCTACGGTGACAAAACACTTGGGTGGACGCCGTGAGACAATGCTGGGAAATCCACATTCCTGCGCCAGGATTCAATCGCTGTGGACTTCCAGTACTCATTATTGACCCATGAGGGATGGACAACATCAGTGACATATCAACGCTAGCCCTGGACCTTGCTGAAGTCAATTTAGCCTTCAATGAGTCAGCCCTGAAGTACTACCTGGTGCAGTGTCTGAAGCATCTGCACTACAGACGAGTAGCTTAGCATTGTGTTAACCATACCCCCTGAGGCGTCACTCAAGGGCCCCAGGTGCTCACTTAAAGGGCCGTTGCCCTTACAGTCGGTAAGGCAGTGCTTACTCTAGTACTGAGGTAGTGACATGAGACTGTCTTCAACGCTTTGGGAGTACAGGATTATTTTTAAATGATGTGGCTCTTTTATATTTACTGGGATGATATCCCAAATCTTCCCCCAAAGTAGAACGCATTACCTCTTCAGGGAAATGTTGGCGGTACGTCTCACATCTGGAATCAATACAAGCAATGGGTCATGGGTGGTACAGGGAAGGGCCAAAGGTTAAATTTGCATCCGGACAGAGGTCATGGGAGCAACAATGCTTGTACACAACGTATAAGAAGTTTCGCTTCGACAAATGGCAGTGCATCATGTCAAGAAACACAGGGAAGGGGGTTAAGAATGTTTAGCGGACACTTAGTAACACAAGTCTTGACATAACGCCGTGTTTGTGTAATTCATAAATAGTGGAAAGCTTTCTCGAAATCTCCAACCACTTTTCTCGTGTGGAGATACGCGCCATCCACGGCAATCTGTCAGTCAACAAGATCCACGCGTCAAATGGATTTTGGGGAAGTTCTATAAATAACGAGCACCGACTATGTATTCTCAGAATATTTAACTTTACACGGCGTGAATTTCTCTTCAATGACACATTCATATTGCTAAAGTCCATTTTTGTAGATATACCAGAGATGAGAATCAAATTCCACTGGTCAGCCAACCGATGGAATATCTGCATGCACGATATTTTAACCACGAACACACGCTATTAAGTCAACCCCGCCAGTCCAGCTGACATTTTAAGTTCAAGGACAACAGTTTAACAGTTTCTTCAAGAACTGCAGTCGAGAATACATATTGTAATATAATAACGAAGAGCCACTGATAGACCTTGCTGGGAAATCTAAATCATTTTAAATGACAAATGTTAAATATGAAAAGAGAGCGTTTGTTCCAATAGCAAAATCCGTACAGATTTTTCGGTGTCCCACAAATCGATGTCTTTGTGTTTCTTCATAAAATGTCCACGGGATTAATTTCCAATATAACAAATTTCTAGAATGCTGCAAATATATCCATATACTTCGGGTTTATTCAGAGGCAGCTCCTCCTCGGGCTTCACCGCTATCATGTGGGGTGACCTGGATTTCTTCACGATGATCTCAACGACCAAGAACCTCCTCTTTGCCCTATTCGTAGGCACGGTCCCAGCATTTGATTTGCAATGTTCAAAAGGACATTGATGGAGACCAGTCCTCGACGATATTTTATTTTCATAGCTGCTTGAATGCCCTCTGAGACTCAGTGGACGAAACTTCAACAAACGGTCACATTTTTCTGCCTTGCAGAAAGACTCATTTTCTCTACGTTGGAGCGAGCACGTGGGCAGGAAGACGCCTCAGACAGCTGAGGCATGCTGGGCAAGATGTAGCGTCACAAATGCTCTCTATTTACGCAGGATAATCGATTGAAATAAGTCAACAAATGAGCTCGTGTGCAAGTGCGAGGTGAACTATTGTGTTTGAGGATCGTGGGAGATGGCAATGCCTACGGGAGATCTTCAGCAGCAGATCGTTGCTGGTGGATAAACAATAGGCAATCAAAGCCCCTTTTACAAGTAGTGAATAACCAAAGACCACCCTCGAGTCGTTGGTAGTGTAATCACTGCAACTTGGTTGAAGCCACGTTTACAACAGTCAGGTCACTGCCGTTGAGCTTCGGGTCTCGTTTGACAGCTGAGAGGGCGCATCACATGGGGATGGTGTCCGAGAGTCGATCAATCTCCCGGCACACTTGGAGAAATTCATCCTGAATGTCTGCATCAGCATCGGCCCATCGGAAGCTGCCCACGGATCTCGTCGATGTCTCGCTGTCGTATCGCAGAGCTGACCAGGCTGGAGAATAGTGACCTTGCTGCTGTCGCTGCTGCGGCTGCTGTTGCTGCTGTGGCTGCTGCTGTGGCTGCTGCTGCTGCACGTGGCTTCTGCCCTGGCGCTTCCTCTTGCCACACGCATCTGGACTCGTGGACCCGAGCAGCATGAGCGACGAGTCATCGCTGCTGCAAGCGCCGGGTAGATACGACGCCTCGGCCTGCCTGAGCCGCGAGCAGCTGGGCAGGGTCTCGCTCCACGACAGGTGCGTGGGGAAGTCGGGATCGTCTGCCACGCACGGCTCCCCATCGCGTCGCGCCTCCTGCCTCCGCACCTCGACTTTGTCGCCCGTCTTCTCCCAGCCGCCGTGCCCGTTGCTTGCCACCACGTCGATGGGACGCCGGCCCTTTGCCGACCGCTGTCTGCCACCGCCGCTCGGCTCATCACGACCGCCAGCGCCTTCGGAGATCCGCACGCAGATGAAAGACTCTGATACAGACGCGTTGTCCTGGAGGCGGCCGGCGCCGTTGTCCCTTCGCTCCATCGAGCGGCAGCTGCTGGAGATGCTGCCCTTGAGGTCGACCATGTCCAGCAGCTCCGGGTGGACCCGGAGGAGGCCGCTGTTGGCGACGCCAACGCTGCCGCCGTTGGCGGACGCGCCGTGCTGATGCCGCGGCGGTGCCGAGGGGGGCGAGCGAACGCCGGTGCCCGTGAAGTGTCGCGGGGCCACGTCGCGCCAGGGCACGTGCAGCAGGCGGAGGTAGAGCGCCAGTCCGCTCGCGGCCAGGCACAGCACGAGCTCGCCGAGACGCAGGCACACGAGGAGAGCGTCGCGCCGTGCCACCGCCAAGCCCTCGTCGCCCTTCTCCACCTCCTGATCGTCGCCAGCCCAGCGGGCGAGCCCCTGCGAGCTGACAGCGGCGTAGAAGCAAAGGCAGAAGTACGGCGCGCCCACCACTGCCATGAGCAGCACGACACCGCTGGCCGCGTGCAGGCCGCCTCCCGCGGGACCGCCGTGCAGCGCCAGCCCATACAGCTTGGTCTTGCACACGCTCGCCGCCTGCAGCTCCTTGCGTCTGCAGCACATGGCGCGCTGGAGGCTCGGGAAGGCTGCCGCGTACGCGAGCGACAACGCCAGACCCCACGCGGCTGACAGCGCCCGGCTGATCATGAGCAGGGATGACCCGAGGCCGCCTCCGCCTCCGCCACCTCCGCCGCCCGCGTCCGACCGTGCGGGCGGCTCACCGCCTTGCCTCTCGAAGTGCGGCGGAATCGACGGCGTCGCCACGGCCGCTCCGTCTCCGCGATCGGACGCCGGCGCCGCGAGGCCCGCCGCGGCGGCCGCGGCGGCGGCGGCCGCTAGCGAGAGGGCGAAGTGAGCGAGCACGACGGCGAGCAGCACGGGTGGACCTGGTGTCCCGCGCAGCAGTGGGACCCGCGTTCGCGACGCCACCAGCACGGCCAGGAAGAGCGCGGCGAGCGCCGAGCCGGGGCACGGCAGCGCCGCGTCGTGCAGAAGCAGCGGCAGCAGTGGCGAGGAGGACGACGGCGGCGGCGACGACGGCGACGGCGGCGGCAATCGCTCGCTCCAGAGCCAGAGCAGCGACGCCGCCCTGAGCGACGACAGCAGCAGCGCCGCAACGCTCGGCACGACGAAGTGGACGCGCGCCGCTGGGAAGTGGCGGGCGCCCGGGGAGAAGGCGAGCGCCGTCAGGGAGACCAGCGCGAGCAGCGCGAACGCAGCGCCCAGCCCGTACGCCAAGTTGGTGCCGACGCCGGGGCCTCCGCACGACCACGCGGAGCCGGAGTCGCCCGGCACGGGGAAGAGCGGCGCCGCCCGCGGGCGGAGGTGCCATGGCCGCCCTCTTGCGATGCTGGGGTCGAAGGTCGTGCTGGCGTTGCCAGTGTTGCCACTGGGAGTGCGTGCGGGCGTCGTGTGCGATGCAGACAAGGACGTCAGTTCACCTGCGCGCAAGGGGTAAAGAGAAGGCAAGGCCATGTTCACTCTTCGGAGGTCGTGACGGCGAACGCGACCGATACCACCGCGCTGCACCGCTTGATTTGCTCTGCGTCGAGTCTGCAAGCGTTGCGCAGCCGCCATTCAACGTCCAAGGCTGGTTCTTTCTTTATCTCATCTCATCTCGTTGTCTGAAACCACTTAGTCCTATACAGGGTCACGGTGAAGCCGGAGCCTATCCCGGCAGACACAGGGCGCAAGGCAATGATATACCGACGATGGGACGCCAGTCCATCGCCGTCTTCTTTATCGTTAAGCAAAGCAATTACGCTCAGATATTTCTTCCAGGACTGGCGCACCACCTTGTCACAGGAGAGTTCTGAAAACTACGTGGCAGCAGAAAATTAAAACATTTCATGAGGCCCCATTGTTCTCACCAGAAGAACAAGTTTTGTCTTCTGAAAAAAAAAACCCGATTGTAATAAGGTAATCAGACCAATTCGCAAAGATGGCATCTGCAAGTTATAAACGGGGCTGAAACTACTAACGGACCACCTGAGACACCAGTTTATTGAACGGTGGCTAAATTATGGATTGAAACACAGTATCTCCGTATTATCAGCCGTTTACAGGGTATTCGTCTGCTCAGCAACCCCAGTCTACTCCGTCACAAAGGAGCCCAGAGACTCGGAGAGGCTTCACCAATTAAAGGACATCCTTATCGTGCCGACGTCACACTGTTCACCGTGGTTTTGCGCGATGACAACAATTCACAGATGAACGGTTAAGACCCTAGTCTGAGGGCGGCGCGGTGGCCCAGTGGTTAGCGCTGTCGCCTCACAGCAAGAAGGTCCCGGGTTCGAATCTCTCGGCTCGGGTGCCTTTCTGTGTGGAGTTTGCATGCTCTCCCCGTGTCCGCGTGGGTTTTCGCCGGGCACTCCGGTTTCCTCCCACAGTCCAAAAAGCATGCTGCTACATAGGTTGATTGGCTCGCAGGCTAAATTGCCCCGCAGTGCCCGGCGATAGACTGGCGTCCCATCGTCGGAATATCCTTGCCTTGCGCCCTGTGTGTGCCGGGATAGGCTCCGGCTTCACCGTGACCCTGTATAGGACTAAGCGGTTTCAGACAATGAGACCCTAGTCTGATGTGGTTGCACACGTGCCTCCACTAAGGCACACACCACCGCGGCACACCACTACCGCCGCCGCACACACGGCCGCCAACACCGCCGCACACACGGGCACGCACACACCACCGCGGCACATCACCACCGCACACAACCGCAGGATCACAAACACTAATTAAGTCGAGATCGGTGGCACGTGTGAATGACATTTCGGACTCTTTGGGCTGAATTGAAGCCCGGATGACAAGTCCTCGTTTTTGGAATCCCCGAAGGTGGCAACCCCAAACATTGCGCCTCGTCAGCTGAGCGTTACACAACACTCGGGGGGCCATGGAGGGGGGAACTGGAGGAGCCCCGATCGTTCCCCTTCGTTTCTGTTTACGTTAGGCCGCACAACGATCGGCCTTAAAAGGATCGTGTCTCTCTCGCCGGAGAATATGTCAAGGTGACACAACACAGCGCTCCTCTCACCTAGACAAATGCTATTTTTATTTTACACAAAAATAATCATGAAGCAACTTTGATGTTTTAGGAAAAACATTTAGGAAAGTATTTTAATAATATTTGAATGAAACTGCAAATAATCGGACAATGTCACATTTTTCACTCATATTACGTGGACCTTTTTTTTACAATGCAATAAAGTTTGGATTCATGAGATGCGTGAATTAAATAGCATCTCAAGACACTGTACAGAAACAGAGACACGGGCACCCTGTGGAAGGCAGGGCCTTGTTCGTTCATTTCAATGAGAAAATGAGAGTCGCAGGTTAAAAGCAGCACAAAGAGGCCTTGAGCCTTCGTGTGCTGCTGAAAAGCGGCAGGGATTCAACACCACGGATGGCTGGAGGAAGGGCTTCCCAAACGATGTGACGAGCAAAAGAGAAAACGCAGTCTCCCGCTGAGCGAAGGTTGGATGCGGTCTTTGACGCAAGGCCTTGCTGGAACGGAGGGCGCACGGAGACCAATGGAGGGAGCGGAGATTTATAGGCAGGGATGAGTTTCGTGAATATGGATTTGATTGATGTTCGTTATTTCGGCAGAAAACACACAGTGAGCTTGCAAGTTCTGGATGTGGGGTTCCTGCGATACAACAAACGATCGCAGACGGAAAATTATATCTTAGAAGCAGCTCCAGAATTAAACTGGGAGCCAGGATTGTGGTAATTGTGTCTAAAATGGATCTGGAATTGGATTGGGAACCAGTGCATGAATCGGATGATGTTTTCTCATGTACGGATATAGGTTAACAGTCTGAAGCTTGATGACCGGAGATTTGTGGAGGCTGTAAAGTAGAGAACTGCGGTAGTCGAGCCGGGATGTGATGAAGGCAAGGATCAGAGACGCGGTGGCAGCTGGGGTTGGGAAGCAGTGTATGCGGTAAGTTAACATTCCTTCTATTCTAACATAACACAGGCCGCAGCAAGTTAAGATACAACTGCAAACAGACCTGGGTTGTGTGTTTTTTTATGCTGTCACTGAGTCATGTATGAGTCACATCTACAGTGGATGTCTCGGTGGAATAAATGAAACACATTTTCAAGTCTATTATGAAAAATATATTTTTCTACAGACAGGATATTTACGTCAGCAAGCCCACAAGAATATCCACAATTGTCCAGTCTCCTTCCTTCAGTCCTGCACGCTCGAGTGATCCCAACTGGGTGCCACTGTCAAGGCCCAATTATTGTCCACAAAATAGAAACTTTAACCCACAAGGTCCTGACGTACAGCACGGGTCCGCGGTTGTGTAAATGAGTGATTACATAGACGCACGGGGTCACGCACTCCATCATACGATCGAGCCTCCCAAAATTCGAAAACACAATTGGAGTGTAGCGATGCGTCGATTTGTTTATTTATCTCAATTTTTACTTATGTAGGTTTTTCACTGCTCACTATATGAGCATTTCTGTCAAACGATGCTCTTTCAAGACAGCAGTGTCGAGCGTTTCTGCTCTCTGCTTTGCGACGTTTCACCTCGTACACTGGAGGGCATCGTCAGGCTAATCACGTTACCTCATTATGCAACGTTGCAGAGAAATGGTGATGGCAAATGCGATCTACCGCTGGATGAAGGCATCCTCAGGCCGTCGCTATCTCCCACGGCCTTGCAGTCTAAAGATCCATCTCGTACGACCACACGAGCACATTCCATGGCTCCGTCTCCATCGCTGTCATCGTCAGTTTCAAGCGCCGCTGGGCCCAGTTCATGGTGGCGTGTCCTGCGCGAACCGCGAAGCTCCTTAGCGGCCACCGTGAAGCGTGTCACCCTCCCGTATCTCCCGAGGCTCAGCCATCCTCTGTCTCGAGTTAAATCCCAGCGTGAAACTGGCCCTGCTCCTCTGATCAGACATCGGGCGGCGCGTAGCGAAACCACGTGTTTTCAAATTCACGTTTGTCACACGCGTGATGGGCTCACGTTGCCCCTACTGCCTGCCGCTTAGAAGCCACTACATTCACCACAGCCGTAGGAAAGTAATTTACAAACGCATTCGTTTAAAGCATTTGCGTTGTTTTCTATTCTGTCTGCATAATATTACGTTTTGTTCGTTCAGCTGGCTTTCAAAACAACACAATTTACCGTCGAGCCTTGAAAGTATCGACATGAATCGATGAACTAATGCGTCGTCACAACCCCAGAACGTAGATAATCAAGGACATTTCCTTTGGTTTTCCTTTATTTACAAAGTCGACAGACGCGATGGGACGAGCTTCGAGGTAATTATTTATTTGCACGTTAACAGATTATATTTCTGCATAATCGGGCTTGGGAGGCGAAACGTCGCAAAGGAGGGCGAATGAACGCTCGACACGGCTGTCTTAAAAGAAGAGCGATGGAGAGCATCGAGACGTGGAAACCCGCATCTGAATTTCCAACATCAATCGGTCTGCTCAGTGGCTCACTCGCAATCCTGCCACTCGCTTCGCCAATCTCAACGTAAACGCGCGTGAACATGAACACGCGCATAAACACGTTGTTCATCGACTTCCTCGCCGTACAACACAAGCAGATAACAGCGGCAGCAGTACGCGATAGAGCGAGCACAGTGAACCGTGATAATAGAGAGGGCAGCTGCGAGACCCAGGCCAGATAATGGAATCTCATGTTTAATTAAAGGAGTAAACCCTTCACGTAAAATAGGGCATTATGTGCCGCAGGCAGTTACTGTGTGCACTGGCAAATGGGATTTGGGGAGAGCAGATGAACTCTTAAATAACAAGCAGATCAAACGCGCAGATTGCTGGGACAGCTTCCCATGAGAGCAGCGCAGCTGGTTCGTGTTGGGTGAACCCTGTGCCAATTTCGCGTGGCTGCGCGCACGTGAATCCACGTGTGTGCGAGCGCGTGTACCGATGTGCACGTGTGCGTGTGTGAGTGAGTGTTCCGCTGTGCACGTGTGCATGTGTGTGTACGGGCGTTTGTGTAATGTGGGCACGTCAGTCGATGTGTGGAGCGAATGTGGAGCGGTTAGATCGATAAGAACCCAACGATTTCCCGACCTTGGCCATCAACACCGGCGACGATTATTTGAACAAGCCCTGGACATCCCCTAGGTCGACTCAGCCTCAAGTTACAACCTGGTGAGATGTGTAAACATCGCCACTAGGCGGCTGGGCGCGGCACTTGCCACCCACCCCCTCCTGTTCCGTGTCGGTCTTCACGAGTGCTTGCCATCAGCCCCAACCCAAGCTCCCTATGTAGGCGACATCAGAGATCTGGTGGTGTCTTTGTAGTCTGTAAAACCAAAACAGCTGTCACGTGGCATGCTGTTACACTCATACGCATTCTCCCCCCTCTCTCAGGCGCTACTCTCTCCCAGTCACCGCTCCTCTCTCCCTTATTCACTCACCCTCACCTTCACTGTCATCCTCACTCTCACCCGCTGTCACCCAGTCTCAATCACCCCGTCACCAACACGCTCACCCACGCTCTCATCCCCTCGCCCACCGGTTCGCTCACTCACCCTCTATTCGTATGTCCCTCACTCTCTCCACTCACACCGATTCCT
Organism: Mordacia mordax; assembly: GCA_036362905.1. Taxonomy (NCBI): domain Eukaryota; kingdom Metazoa; phylum Chordata; class Hyperoartia; order Petromyzontiformes; family Petromyzontidae; genus Mordacia; species Mordacia mordax. The sequence continues at coordinate 1,903,200 of JAZEWT010000024.1, read as the reverse complement.
TCTCACAGGACACACGCGTCTCGCTTAACAATTCATTAGTTCAGCAAATGACTCTCCTAACTAAATTAGGTTATTTGTCCTGTTGACATTTTCTCCCCGTGCCCCCAGATGCCATAATGTGCTTACTCCTCCTCGCTGGACAACTGTTAAATAGCGCTGTATTGCTCAATAGTTCCTTTCAGCTTAAATTAAAAAAAATGACGGGTTTTATGCCTGCATTGGGAGCCTTTTTGTGCAGGATTTGTGTATTTTCTCCCTGATCTCCATAGGTTACCTCCGGTTTCTCCAGTTTCCCCCATAACAAAAAAAACCCACACTCATTAATCAGCCGATACCATCATAGTATGTGGGTCTGGCAGGTTGGCGCCGGCTGGACACGTGGCTGCCTCCTCCCCATCACCTCTCCGCAGTTCCTTGCAGCACGCCTTGGGACCCGAAACGCCAGCTCGCCCTGGCGTTAAACCCCGTGCTCACGGCTTCTGCCGTCACTGGCTTCGCTCCAAGGCGACCGAGTGTCGGAACGGCACCGGGTAATTTGGGGCCTCCGTGCGGAACGGCCCCCGGAGGCTGGGGGACGATGACCCTCATTGCTCATTAAAATTGGCAGATGGTCTCCTGCCAGATGCGCCTGCCTGGGTAAGGGGAGACCCAAGGTGCTACGGATCCCTTCAGTAAATATTGCTGCTCTGCATTTATCAGCGATCAGGGGTTTTGTTTACCATTTTGAAAGGTGTAGTTTAGGTAAATAATTGCAGTTTTGGTTTGTTGTGGGGGGGTTTTGTTTAAACATTGTAAGGTTCGCTGGTATTTGTGATCAGTTGGGTGAAGCGTGAATATAAGATCACGTTAAGGACTGCTGTAATTTTCAACCACAGACTTTTGCTTGTGGATTCATTTGGGAATTGCTTGTCAGAGCTGCCCTTTCAGGATAGCCGTGTCGAGCGTTCATCCTCTCTCCTTCACGACGTTTCACCTCCCACGTTCAAAACCTAGATGCCTCTAACGCTCGACACCCCGATCCTGAAAAAGCAGCTATTAAGAGTAATTTTCATGCATCGAGCCTTGAAAACCTATATCAATGCTGTGGTCATCATCATTATCAATACTCGCTTAATACTGTAATGAGTCACAGGGTGTCAGAGCCTATCCCGGCAGACACAGGGCACAATGCGGCGCTATACCCAGGATGTGACGCCAGTACATCGCAGGGCACTTTTTGGGGTAATTTTCTCAGCAGGCCAATTAACTCCAGGCAGCACCGTATATTTGGACGGTGGGAAGAAATCGGAGTACCCGGCAAAAACTCGCATGGAAACAGGGAGAACACGAAAATTCCACACAGGAAGGTACCTGAGCCGGGAACCGAACCTGGGACCTTCTTGCTGCGAGACAGCAGAGCTACTCACTGTGCCGCCCCTGTACAACATATGCCCATCATAAAAAAAAGTACAAACTATTTACTGATGTAGGTTTTCACGACTCGATGCATAATGATTGCTTCCAAAAGCTGCTTTTTCATAATACCGCGTCGAGACACAGCGATCGGCGTGGCTATCAATCATCTCATCTCAATGTCAGAACAGCTTAATCCTGTATAGGGTTGCGTGAGCCAGAGCCTATCCCGGCAGACACAGGGCGCAGGGCAGGGATATACCCACGATGGGACGGCAGTCCATCACCGGGCACTAAGGGCAATTTTGTCTGCAAGCCAATCAACCTATGTAGCAGCATGTTTTTTGGACTGTGGGAGGAAACCGGAATGGCCGGCAAAAACCCGCGCGGACACGGGGAGAGAACTCGCAAACTCCACACAGAAAGGCACCCGAGCCGAGATTCGAACCCAGAACTTCTTGCTGTGAGGCAGCAGCGCAACCCACTGGGCCACCGTGCCGCCCCGCTATCAACCATCGTTCAGACAATTGTCATTGAGCACTAAATATTTACTGATGGTCTTTTGGCTTGGCTAGAAACATTGCTGCAGTGGTAAATATCAAGAGTGAGCAAACTAAGCCTTGTCCCTATAATAATTATAATAATTGCATTTATAGAGCGCTTTTCACCCAAGGGTCACAAAGCGCTGCACAGGGCTACGGAAAGAACGGCGCGCCAGTAATAACAGAGCGGAAAATCGGCAACATTTTTTTAGGAGGTTTTTTTTTGAAACGCGGATGATATTAAATCACTCGTGGTTACCCTCAACTGCACTGCTGTCTACAAAGCTGGCATTTGGTACATACGCAGTCGGATCCAGGCTTATAGCTGCAGAAATGAATTTCCTTGAATTTAGGCCGGAAAGACTATGGGCCCAGAATTCGATTGGCTGAACTCATAGCACACAAGTTTCGTGGTAAACACTCCCAAATGTGGAATCCCCATTAGCAGTGACCCGAGTAATTTATTTCCTGTGGACTATGACCCCGACGCTGATATCAAGTGCCCAAAGCACGCAAACGCTGAGCTTGCGTGCTTTGTCGCCAAGTGTACCACATGCTAACTCCTCCATCCAGATCGAAAGATTTTTGGGGCAAGGGCTGTTAGCGGTCTTCCATCAAGTCCCACAGCCACGCAACTTATTTTATGTTGAGTGAACCTAGCGGTGGCCCAAGGCTCGACGGCAAACTTTCCACCACTGCTTTTGTACATCACAGTTTATAATATGATGCGAATAGCCAGGATCATAGTCTTAACGCGGCGACCACCGTGCCACCACTCCCTTCACATGCACACACTAAGGCGTGTATACTGCGCACAAAATATTTGTATTAAGTCAGCCACGTGCATTTCTTAAATTTCGCTCGCAAACAACAGGCGCCCTTCTCTGCACGAGAATTACATCCGTGCCATGACATCACCGCCGAGCGAGGTGACGCATTGCGTAACTTAAGGAGGTTCACTGCACGGATACCATTCAACCCATCTGCCGCCGTGGCTCAAGAAGGTATGGGTGAATGGGTGAATGGGATAGCGGACTGGTAGGCTAGCAGGCTAGTAGGCTGGGGGGCTCACGGGATTACAGACTGGTAGGCCCGCGGGCTCGCGGATTGGAAGGCTCATGGGCTGGCAGGCTCATGGGCTGGCAGGCTCATAGGCTGGCAGGCTCACGGGCTGACAGGCTCACAGGCTTGTAGGGTCACGACCTGGCAGGATGATGGACTCATTGGCTGGCAGACTCGAGGACTCATAAACTGGCATGCGGGCAAAGAACTCTGGATGCCGGCAAGTACGTGCGTTGCTGCCACCGCCCCAACCGCCTTGCCTAACCGCAACACAACGTCGCCTTTATGTTCACGGTGGCCGATGAAAGCCACCTGTGTTGGAGGTGGCCCGGTGACTTAAGGGGTTCAGAATGGCCGTGTCGGAGCAGTGAGCTAGCACAGCTAATGTTTATTGGCTGAAGCTTTTGTTGTTGATCTTTAAAGAGGCTCAATGGCCATGTCACTGACTCGAACCAGCAATATCCAGAGTCTGGTTTCGATATCCTGAGCTTGGTGACTCTTTATCTCTCAAGAGTCTCGTCTGGACTCTGTCGGAGCACAAAGCGACCCTGCGTTCAGTGTGCGCAGTTACAGCCACTGGTTCTCAAACTTGGTTTTCACGCGTGCCAAATTCAGTGGTTGCAGAGAAGTCAATGGTAACTGCCACAACACTAACTGCTACATAGTTGATCTAGTTTTTCAGTGTGCTCACCACTACGCCACGGCTCCCCACTATTTATAGGCACGCACACACAAACAAAAGACTGATCTTCTAAACAGATGCCGCGTTAAATGCCCGTACTTAGCAACGAAAACCTAATTACTGTAAATAGCACTGGCTGACGTCACGGCGCTATCTGCAAATATGGTTTTAATGTTCTTAAATAAAATACCAAACGCCGCCCACTACATTTGGGCAGCTGCCTTTTCGTGGCTGGATAAGTGTGGAGAAACGTTTTCCCATCGCTTAAACAGGGCTCCACTCACAGCAAGCGAGTGGCTTGGGATTCCATGAAAAGACTTTGGGAGTTAAACGCCGGTGCCCGAGGCTCACACAGTTAAGGCCAGTCGGAATAACACATTGTCGGGACGCATTCATAAATCTAGAGAATAAAGCGCAGGCCAAGGGAAAGCAATGGAAAGACTAAAACGGTTTCAAGAATTTTCACAGTCTCGTTGGATTTATTTGTTCTTTTTGTGTTGCGGCGTTTGGTTCACCAATTTATTTTATTTGAAGGAACGTTTGTTTTTTTTCAAACAGGTACGTAATCCTTGAACCTTGCTCTGAACGATAATTAAATGTTTATATTCCATGTTTCCGAGGTATCACACGCGAAGGAACCCCTCCGTCAAAACGTGATCGCGCATTATATTGACACTGGTTTGATGAAGACGATCGCGATGAATAACATAGCTCACAAATTAAATTTCACTGCCACACACACAGCGTTCTCGTTGCCACTCAATCCACAGGCCAGAAAATTCAGAAGATTTTGTGCCACTATTCCATTCACAATTCGATGATTTTCTTTGCTATTGGGGTATATGTAGTTTTGCAGAGACAGTGAAGTCACACTTAAGTCCTGTGTGAAAAATCTGTTTCACAGTTCTCTCCGACTGATGATATTTCCAAATGGATTATTTGATCTTGAGACGCGAGACCAATTGCACGATTGCAATAACAAATTTGTTGGAAGAAAGATTCAAAAATATACATAAAAACCCGGTGAAACAACGAGGGAATTGAACCTGTGACCTCAATGGTGCTGGCTCAGTAACCTAACTCTCGTCTCATGAGCCACCCATGAG
>JAZEWT010000024.1:1813293-1825248 GCA_036362905.1 Mordacia mordax | reverse complement strand
GTTGTGAGTGTGTGTGTGTTGTGAGTGTGTATGTGCTATGAGTGTGTGTGCGCTATGAGTGTGCTGTGAGTGTGTGTGTGCTGTGTGCGTGTTGTGTGTGTTGTGAGTGTGTGTGTTGTGAGTGTGTGTGCACTATGTATGTGTGCGTGTGCTCTGTGTGCGCGCTCTGTGTGCTCGATAGTCGTGTGTGTACTCTGTGCGTGCGTGCTCTGTGTGCTGTGCTGTGAGTGCTGTGTGCGTTTGTGTGTGCTCGATAGCAGTGTGAGTGTGTGCTCGATAGCAGTGTGTGTGTGTGTGCTCTGTGCGTGCGTACTGTGTGCGTGCGTACTCTGCGCGTGCGTACTCTGCGTGCGTACTCTGCGCGTGCGTACTCTGCGTGCGTACTCTGTGCGTACTCTGCGCGTGCGTACTCTGTGCGTGCGTACTCTGTGCATGCTCCACGGCAGTGTGCGTGGGAGGCATTCACTGCGTTGCAATGCGAAGTGACGCGGGTTGTATGTCAGGACACCGCGCAATAAGAGTGGCTCAGTGTCATCGAACTGTCAGCTGCTCCTGCAGACTGAGACACGTCACATCACCAACGGCAACACAAGATGAGATGTCGCTGTTCTCATGATGTTGCAATATTGGAACGTTTACGCTCTACCCTATCAGCCTTGCAAACCTTAATCGGTGCTCACTGACAGCACTCGCTCTCGCGGTGTAAGTGTGCATTTAGTGCCTCTAAACACCGAACATGTTATGGAACTTTTCAGAACGGTTCCTATTCCTATCGTACCGCGATGTCTGCAGAGGATAAACGATGAACGATCAGTCCTGTATTCTGCTTTTAGTTTTGCTTTGGGCGCATAATACAAAAACCCAACATTGTGAATTGTATATTGGCTCAAAATTATCCTCTCTAAATAATCATATAAATATTCACTGGACCCCATTCATACTTAAGGTCCTACTTAACAAGATGGCAAACTATTTCATGCATTTGTTGACCTTACAGGTTAACAAACTAACCCTTGGAAGCTTAACTTAATAACGTCTGCTAAAGGTTCCTAGGCGCACATCAAGATTCTGGGAAATACCGTTTGTGGTTGCCGCGGCACGGTGGCCCAGTGGGTGGCGCTGTCGCATCCTCACAGCAAGAAGGTCCTGCGTTCGAATCTCGCCTCTGGTGCCTTTCTGTGTGGAGTTTGCATGTTCTCCCCGTGTCCGCGTGGGTTTTCGCCGGGCACTCCGGTTTCCTCCCACAGTCCAAAAAACATGCTGCTGCATAGGTTAATTGACTTGCAGACTAAATTGCCCGCAGTGCCCGGTGATGGACTGGCGTCCCATCGTCGGTATATCCCTGCCTTGCGCCCTGTGTCTGCCGGAATAGGCTCCGGCTCACCGCGACCCTGTACAGGACTAAGCAGTTTCTTACAATGAGATAAGATGAGTTTGCCCCTCGTTTATGAAATTATATCGCTGTGAGTTTGAGGCTACAGTCGCTATTTCTGATGAGCTAACTTAGATCCCTATTAAAATTAAAATGTTCCGCCTGGCTGCAATTGCAAAACAATATATAGGTGGTGTTTCACGAGCTGCATACATTTTTTCCCGTAATAATAATATTTTGCATTTCTATTGCGCTTTTCACCCGAGAGTCACAAAGCGCTGCACAGAGCTGCGGAGAGAACAGCACATCAACAACTTGAGAATACGAGACACATGGGACTATTTCGGATTTAAACACATCTCAGTCACACTGTGACACTTCTTTGTCTTTAGTTTAATGGAATGAATGGTCACGTTCGTGCCGTGCAATACTGCGTCACTGTTTATGTTTACGGGTTCATCCGTACACAGTTTTAAGGCTGTTAAGTCGTTGTGTTACATTGTGATTTTATATACTGTTTGTGTTGGTTCGTTGGAACGTTTAGCGTATCGTAGGAATCCCGCATCCAGAGTTTGCAAGCTCAGTCGGTTTTAGTGCTGCAAAAATAAGCATCTATCGATTATAGATAATGGAACGTTGGGTCCCCGTTGTTGGGCTAATATTGGTCAAAAGTTTCAAGCCACATGTCAGCGTAAACGCAACGTTACATGTTATATGCGCTTTCGGGATAGCCGCGTCGAGCGTTCCTCCTGCTTTGTGCGTACACTCGGAGTTCACTTGGGCGGCGAGACAACCAGATTGCACACCTGCCCACTTCCAGAGTTTCATTTCGACTGTCGCTCTGTTCCAAACAATAATCGCATTTACGGAGCGCTTTTCACCCGAGGGTCACACAGCGCTGCACGGAGCTGCGGAGAGAACGCCACGTCAACAACAACGACACAAGAACGGAAAATCAGCAACAATAGCGGCGGGTTTTATGAGTCTTAAAATTCAGATGTGCACACAACAACTCGTGTGTGTAGTACTGTTCGTGCTCACAGTTCACGCATGACCTTTCAGTCATCAGTCGCTTGCTCTCAAAAGCACTGCCTCTCGTTTGCTTCAAAATGTAAAGTAAGCATCTCTGAAGCCGACTCGAGCATACATACGTGTGCGTGTCACTCGATCCATTTTTACTAAAGCTGAAAGAAACCGTAGAGCTATGTAGCTCTTCTTAACAGTTAAACCAGCGGGGGGAGGGATTCAAGTTAGGCACCAGGGCCATTTAGTCAGGTCAATTAAGCTATGCAGCAAGATGTTTGATTGTGGGAGGAAACCGGAGACATCGTGAATATGTAAACTCCACAAGGGAATGGTACCCAAACGGGGACTCGAACCGTGGTTTTTCTTGCTGTGAGGCGCCACCGTGCCGCACGTCCGTGAGTGTGCGTGAGTGAGTGTGTGCGTGCGTGTGTGCGTGTGTGTGCGTGCGTGTGCGTACGCCTGAGCCAATTCGAGGCGGGTCGAGGGTAGGAGCAGCCATCTGTAAACAATGTTCCTGGGGGCCTGTGAGCCCGTTGTGCGGCATAAAGATTACCATCGGCCGCATTCGTTCTTTAAACCTCACCAGTAAATTATCAAAATGTTGTTAAAGGCACTCAAATGTAGACGGTTGTGTGGTGCGTCTGTGTGCAGAGGGGTAGGCGATGGGTAAGGTTGGGTAGATGGGGCCGGGTGGGTAGATGAGAGGGGACGGGTTGTTGGGGGGGGGGAGGTAAGGGCTGCTGCATCTGCAGGATCATTGAGTCAGATCATGGCTCAGATAACCAAGCAGAGCTGGTCACGGCGATCCCCTTGGGGGTGCGTGTGTGCGGTGTGTGGTACAGGCAAACGCCACGCACTACAGTCCCACTCAGCCGGGTTCAATTCCTCTCTGCGATGCACAGCTTCAATAACCTGTTTGCATAGTAATCTTCCAGCTGTGCCTCTTGCAGGTCAGCTGAGCCTCAAGTGAGCGATTGCAGCGGAGCTGAGACAACCCAGATCGTAGTCCAGGCCCAATTCGAATTTATGGTTACCCATTAGCGCTTTACTTTAGCCAGAACAGCCTCTCGCGCTTCATGTTGTCCTCATGCTATAAACCTGTTCATAGGGTTATGGGACTACAGGGTGTAACGATATAGGCTCATAATATTAGATTATTATTATTACTATTGATAATTGTAACTTGTTTTCTATTGATAGTGCATCGTGCCGATAATCTATGCTCTAAGCCAACCTTCGTGACGTCCTGGAAAATATCAAGCGAGAGATTAAACCGCAGATGCCCTTTAATAAAAATTGCCGTGACGGGTTTATCCGTGAAAATCTCAAATCGAACCCCCGAGATACGAGAACAGATTGAATTCCACGTCCGCTCAAACAAAGTGAAACATTGACGAGATGTCAGATCTTTATTTGCAATAAAGACCTGGCAATAACGGCTTACTTAGAGACACACAGTGGTGTAGTTATGGGGTTTGATTTAGGTGAAGAGACGTTTTGGCTTTCGTCCTATTAAGCTGGCAAACGTTCATCTGTCATTAGAAATACCGTAATCTCACTTCGTGTTTGTAGATTGGAATTTGCAGATTTGCTGCCCTCAATGAATCTCTTGTTTTGCTCAGAAGCGAGACTTTGATCTGAGTGGGTTCTTAGCTGTGGAGCGGTGGTGCAGTGATTAGCGCAGTGCGCTAATCAGACGACCCGAGTTCGATTTACGCTCAATGCCAAATATGATCACCTGGTGAAGTGATAAAACATCGCCACTGGGGAGACAAAGGCGGTCGGGCGTGACACTGGCCACCCACCTCCTTGTGTGCCGTGCCAGCCGTCATAGGCGAACACTAACAGCATTTGCCCCATAAACCCTGTGAAGGCTACACGGGGCTCTTTGTCTTGTTGTCTTAACTGATCGTAAAGGTCGTCTACCTCTCTAGCTCTATCTAACTCTAATGGCCACTTGCAAACAGACGGCACGCTTTGAAAATGATGCCCAACGTAATTCACGAGTCAGTCATCAACCACAACGCGCTGGCGATTTCAACGTCTTAGGCGTTTACCTGTCCTTAAAAACCTCAACGTAATACAGACTTAAAATTACACGAACTTCTACAATCCTGACGAGGTTATCTTCGACGTAATTTACAGTTCCATTTGTCAATCCACTGCTGAAAGCAGATCTTGCCATGATATGTAAACTTAAGAAATACTAATTCATTGACCAATAGCATCATAATATGTTTGCGCCGGCTAACTGCGTGCCTGACTCCCCCTCCCTCCCTCCTCTCTGCGGTTTCCTCGCGCCTCTGAGTCGTTCTCTCTGCTGCGCGTTACGACAGCCAAAGCACCACCATAAACCCATAGGGGTAGAGACGTTCATGTGGAACCCAATGTCTCGTCACGAGTGCACGCTCTCGCTGGGAAGTTCTCACTGTCGCGTTATTCGAGCCTTGATTGATCTGCATCGCTTTATTAACGTCGAGTCCCCGTGAACACTGTGGCCAGCACTGGAGGCGAAGGTCTGCTCCCGTCTGCTCGAACGACACGACGGGCAACGTTAGGCAGGGAAACCGGGAGGGCTCTGTCTCGCGTCACGGTGACGCGAGTTCCATTCCCCCGCTCACGGCCAACACCGGTCACGATTTTCTGAAGCGGTCCTGGACCTCCGCTCGATCTGCCCAGCCTCAATAAAGTACCGGTGCGCAGTGAAAACACAGCCACTTGGGAGACAAAGGTCGTGATGTCAGCCTTTATCATAGATGCTCGCTAACGGCACTTAAACCCTACAATCTGCTGAGGCTTTGTCTTGTGCGCGGCTCCTCTGCGCTTCAAACTTCCTTCCTTTACACGAACGGGACTGGGGACTGCAATAGACACAGCGGTAGACGAGTCGGAGGGAAACGCATCTGAATGGACGTCCTTTGCGGAGATGGAGCGACGAATCCGGCTGTGGAGGCGTTGTCGGATGGATCGCTACATCCGCAGGTGCCGATCACGTCGCGATATATACAGGGCGCAGTGCCTGGCGCGTTGGCGTCGGCTGCACGCGTGGTTGCCTCCCTCCTCCCCCTCCCCCCATCACCTCTCAGCGGCTTCCACAGCGCGTTGGGAGTACTGGATGACAGGCGCTACGTAACTGTAATCAATCATCCCGCATTGGGCGGATCAGCATTGACGATTGACTGTAACCATTCACTTGCGCGTTTGTAAGAGCAAACGGACGCTCTGTTCTCCATGTGCGCTCGCAAAATGCCTCAACGCCGCCCGATTACAAAGTCAGCATCTGACGTCTCATGCAGCAAATGAGGCAGCTCCCATCTGCACAGGGAGTCCTCAGCCAGCGGTGGAAATTCCACATTCACATGATGCATCACTCTAATTAAAAAAAAAAGCGCTTAGCACCATTAAGCCTGTACTGGATCGTTGAGCCAAGTCCTGTAGTGAAGTTTCTGTGAAAGCCAACACCACGCCCGGACACCTTTGTCTTCCTCGCGCCGGTGTTTTCAGCATCGTATTCTTTTAAGGCTGAGTTGATCCAGGGGAGGCCCAGGACAGGCTCAAATATTGGCTGCTATTGGTTCTGAACGGGAGTTGATCTCGGGTCACCAAACCGTAGTGTAGTACTCCCAACGACTAAAAACAGAGAGGGCATTCAAATAAATTGGTGCCAAATTAGTGATTGCAATAATTGGGTGTCTGTGTGCGTCCCTTTGTCTTGTCCATGGATGGTTCCGCAGTGGTTCAAGCGCCGCGTTATGACCGCAGCCTTAAATGAGCACCCACTTGTGTGTGTAAACATTAACACTGTGGCAACAACACGTACCGGGTATGGTGCGGGCTATGCTGCCTGCTCGCGTCCCGTGCCATGCTTAGGCGCTCGCTCACGCCAAAGGCGACACGGGAAACATGTTTGTACGTACGACTCCACATTGTAACAATAATAATTGCTTTTCACCCGAGGGTCACAAAGCGCGTGCACTGCATCGCGTGCAAAAAGGAAGACTGGATTAGATGTGCGGCGTCAAAGTTGACTCTTCCCGATAAATATTTGTCAACTGGAACACTCGCTCTGTCACGTCCAGTACGAACCCCCCAGGTCTCCAACGGCAGAGGACACATTGGCATCTGTGGCGTCTCTGCAGGGTTTAAACGCAGCTATTACTGCTATCAGGGATCACATCAAGCATGTCCCATTGTCTCTTGCTCCAGATTGCCAGCAAAGCCCTCTGCTCATCAGATAAATCTCAGCTCAGGACTCAGCTGATTAGATTTAAGCAAAAAAAAGTCTCATATCTCCCGTGCTCAACTCAATATGCTATTGGGTCTATGACCTGGAATAGCCTACCACTGGCAATACATACGGTGCTTATATACGGCATAATGAAACACTCACTGAAAGGAAAAACAATATTGTTCTTCTCTCCAACAGGACTTCTGGAACAATATTTTTCCATTGGCAATTGTTTTAACGATCGGTCGGCTCCACTGTTCAACAATAGGACGGCTCTCATAGGCCTCATCGGCAAGCCATTGTTGGTGCCACAATATCCACAAGACTGTGGCGAAGTGCCCGACCTCACAATCGGAAGGTTGTGAGTTCAGATCCTGGGCAGGATCCAATTCAACCCGCTACTGAACCTTGTAAGGAAGTCGGCATTTCTAGCCTCATAAATCAACCAGCTCAGCTGTAGGGATGAGGAATTGTCACCACTGGCTCAGCGCCACCAATGAAAATGAACACGGCTCATGGGTCATTTAAGCTTGAGCGACGCTGGCTCTATTCCACGCATACGTAGCAGTTCTACAATATTAAGCAAGTTACACCTCAAATGAAGAAAACAATGTCACGAATGGGATGTAGAAAGAAGGTGTTGAGTGACATTAGAAAGAGAGTTGAAGTTTCTCGGGCATATTATGAGGAAAGATGAAATTGAAAATCTGGTTAAAACTGGACATTTTTAAGGAAAGAGAGATCGTGGACGCCGGAGATTGATATATCAAGAGTCTCTCGAGATGGATGAACGTATCAACAGTGGACATTATTAGAAGTTAAAAGAGCAGCGATTTGTGGAAGACCATTGCCACCAACGTCCTGTAGGATCTGGCAGCCAGAAAAAGAAGAAGCGCATAATTCACGCACTTTACAAATCATTCGCAAAATCATGACCTGCATTGTCGCTTGGGCAAAGTGGTTCGACGAATTATGGCGTTATTTCGGATACATTTCCACCTGTTTCTGTCAGCGGGAAATGTTCATGACGAACTGTCAAACGTGTCGTCGTTCCTTGTCACATCTTTATAAATGCAAACGGGGCGGCACGGTGGCCCAGTGGGTAGCGCTGTCGCCTCCTCGCAGCAAGAAGGTCCCAGGTTCGAATTTCAGCTCGGGTGCCTTTCTGTGTGGAGTTTGCGTGATCTCTCCCCGTGTCCGCGTGGGTTTTCACCGGGCACTCCGGTTTCCTCCCACAATCCAATAACACGCTGCTGCAGAGGTTAAGTGGCTTGCAGACTAAGTTGCCCACAGTGCCCGGTGATGGACTGGCATCCCATCGTGGGTATATCCCTGCCTAACGCCCTGTGTCTACCGGGATAGGCTCCGGCTCGCCGCGACCCTGTACAGGACCAAGCGGTCTCTGACAATGAGATGAGAAAAGAAAAATGCAAACAACCGCCGCGTGTGAATTACTCGTTAATATTAATTTACTTTGGGTGTGAAGTTGCCGATTTGTGGAACTGCCCAAGTGTCGGACGAGAGCTTTGCAAACCAAATAATAATAAATAAACAAGGCTCTTATTTTCCCTTCAACTCGTCAATCCTAATCCCTCCCTCCACCCATCTCCCTCCCACACTCACCCTCGCACCCACCTCCACCCTCCCACCGGCGCTCACCCTGTCCCCACTTCAGCCATCAGTCCGGTGTTCACTTCACTTGGGCTTTGCTTTAAGGATAGTGGCATCAAACAATAAACCCCACTTGAGGACTCCACAACACAACCCTCGAGGCGTAAGCACCTCCTGCATTGCACCCCCCTACCACCCCCCCATTCAAGGGCCTCCAGGCCACACTGACAGATGAAGACTTGTCCGACAGGTGACCCCACGCGCCTCGTTCAGCGCCTGCGATGCGCGCAAGAGATCCCGGCTTAGAGATCCGCGATGCGTGGGGGATCGGGGGGGGGAGGGGTGGTAGGCGGATTTACGAGGAGAGATGGACTGGGATGGTGCGAGGAGATGAGGAGTGGTCGACAGGCCGAGGGGGAGATCTCTGACGCAGAGGAGCGGTGCAAACCGATACCTTGCTGAGAGATTCGCTCACGCATTCAAATGGGGGAAGATTCTTGTTTTGTTTAATAATGGACGCGCTGCGCATGAAGGTCTGCTGTTTGGCAGCTCGGTGGCGCAGTGAGTAGCGCTGCTGCCTCACAGAGAGAATCAGTTCGATTCCCGGCTCGGGAGCCTTTCCGTGTGCAGTTTTGCCTGTTCTCTCCCCGCGAACGCATGGGTTTTCGCCGGGTACTCCGGTTTCCTCTCGCAGTCCAAAGAAACGCTGCCTAGGTTGATTGTCCTGCTGACTACATCTCCGCCGGTGCCCTGAGATGTTGTAACTTGCTTAACCTTCCCCGCTGGACAACTGTTAAAAATAGCTACAAAGCTCAACGGTTTCTTCCCGCTTAAATAAAAAAACCGACTGCAGTGACTAACCTGAGTTCGATACTCCGCAATGGCAAGCGTCAGCGCCACCAACTTGTATTGACCGGCATGACCAGGTCGGGTCGCATCGCGCTCATGACTGACACTGCATGAGGAGGCCTTCATCCAGCAGTGGATTGGCAAAGGGTTGTAAAACAGCCGTGTTAGAGCCGAGCTGAGCCGGGCACAGTCACATGCTGCACGCTAATGTCCAGCCACCAGTCTCCTCACGCACAAAAATCGCATCGCGTTCATTTGCGCTCTTCACGTCATTCGTCAAATTGCGTCTAAGAATCGCAAAGCTTCGTTTTGATTGACGTGACGACGAGCACTTGGCAAGCCATGTAATGTGCGTGCGTTCTGTGGAGGTCACCACCAGCAAGCCTGATGACGTCTCCAACGTAGGAGACGAAAGTCGGAGAGGAAGGCTCGACACGGCTCTGACGAAAGAGCGCCTCTGAAGAGAAATTCTCATCCGCAGAGCCGTGAAAAGCTACATCCCATACGCCAACAAAGAGGCAACAACCAACAAGGGCCATGGTCCTTCTTGACAATGCAGTGTCTCCTGAAAACGCAGCCTTATAATGAATGTCAAATTGAGGTGAGTCCACAATTGTTATGGTAAGGAGACCCGAACCCTCGCCATGGAATGTGGAATTTCCCCCACTGGCTCAGAGCCAACGATGGAGATGAGAGCCACCTCGTGTCTCCTGCGAGCACGAAAACGCCTTAGCTCACCGTGATTCTGCGGTTTTAAATAGAGCGCAATGTGCCTGTATCTGTCCACAAATGTCTTCGGGACCCGAACCTGTGACCCCTAAGCTCCGTGGCCACCCTGCCACACAGTCGCTCTCGCCGCTAATGAGTGACAAGAACCAGAGACAAGATATTCGTTCAGAACAGGCCAGCGTGTGATGGAATGCTGACATGTCTTTCATCCAGCAATCTGGCCAGAATGAGGCGGGGTTTTGGTCGTGGTTGGGGGGAGGGGGGCTACTGAGATAATAAAGATGATTCTTCATATGAGTGCTCTTATTCCTCTTATTTTAACCAATCGAGAGACCATTCCTTCTGCACATTGGAGACGTGCGATGTCGTACTCGTGTTACAATTGAAGACTGCACAGACTGTACAGTCTAGTTTTAATCAGCAGTGCATATGTACGTGAAAGACTGCATCACATACTGTCAGATTGCACGTTGAACAAGTAAACAGGTAACGTCACGTAGCGAACTGGGTCACTCTGCGTGTTGTCACAATAATATAGTGGCGTTGGCGAACTTTGTGATGTTAATTAAAATATGTATTTAAATAAGTCAGCCTAT
This sequence comes from Mordacia mordax, assembly GCA_036362905.1. Classification (NCBI taxonomy): domain Eukaryota; kingdom Metazoa; phylum Chordata; class Hyperoartia; order Petromyzontiformes; family Petromyzontidae; genus Mordacia; species Mordacia mordax. Next base: position 1,814,837 of record JAZEWT010000024.1, on the reverse strand, counting down.
TAGCTTTGTAGACCAATATTATGTCAAAAAGCCTCTGTTGAAATCAGCATCCTTAGGACTGATTTCAACATTTTGGATCCCATCTGCAGAGTCAGGTTAAACTAATTCTCCTGTATTGTACTGATGTAGGCTTGCACAGCTCGATGCATGATGATTGCTTTCCAAAGCGTTCTTTCGGGATGGCCGTGTCGAGCGCCCCTCTCTCCTTCGCGACGTTCAGCCTCTCACGTTGGAGGCATCCTCAGGCCTCCTCAGGATGCCTCCGACGCGGAGGCGAGAGGAGGAGCGCTCGACACGACTGTCCTGAAAGAACAGCTTTGGTGAGCAATCTGCTGGCAAGGGCACCCCACGTAATTCATAGGACCCTGTTCAATGCAAAACCGTGGCACGATGCGTTACATAAACGCACTCTGTAGAAGCGGGCTCTGCTAACAGTTGCTCCGCAGCAACGCACCGCGAGTTTGTGCAAACGAATTTGGATTTTTGGTCTAAACGTGACGTTTCCCTGGACGCGACGAGACACATTGTGATCGAGAAGCATCGTGACTTGTCTCAAGCCTCGTTCAAGCACGTGCACGGACATACCAGTTGTTGACACGCATATAACTTACGTTGCTTCTCCGAACTAAAATGCTTTTCATGTAAATAATCTCTCTGTAAGCTAATTAAGCACGCGAAGTAAATTGGACAATTGTCTCAAAAGTACATTCGTGTGAACATATCATGCCGCAAATAAAAAAAACATTATATGTATTTATTTATATTCCCGAGTGAAATTTTGATTCAACAAACATTTTTGCCCTAAGTTATTTTCTTAGGCGTTTAATCAATGAATTTTTTATTTTATTTTGGGCAGTTAGTGTTCGTGCTTTTGCCCCAGTAGATCGCCAGCTCATTTAATAATAATTGCATTGCGAGAGCGTTTATCACAAAGCGCCGCACAGATCTGTGGCGAGAACAGCATGTCCGCAACAACAACAACAACATATGATCGGCTTTGTGACCCTCGGGTGAAAAGGGCTCTGGAAGTGCAATTGTTATTAGAACAGCAATAACATTCGTAGCAAACATCTACGTCCCTGGTGCTTCTGGAACAGGTTGAAATGTGCACCCGTCACCAACGTAATCAAGATCATCCGTCGTCGGAATACACCTTGAATGATCATTGTGGAGTGTCCTGGAACGTGGCAGACAAAACGCCGTGTCGGGAGGACTCGACGTGGCTCATCGCGAAAGAACAGATATTTTGGAAAGCAATTCTCGTTTTAAAGTGTGTCCACAATTTCCGACATAGAAATAGCAACTAAGCAACAGCAGGTAATTGATTTCAAGGCTTAGTGAAGTTTAAGCGTTTTCACCGAGTATTTTCACACCGCACTAAAATAGCGTGGAACTATGAAATGGCCAATAACAAATGAGCTGGTCCAGGGGTGCTCCGTGAGCCATGATCAGCCGCCAGTGAGTCTGGTCAAACAACTCAATGACCCAGACAGCGTCGAGGGTGTTTCATCCAGCAGTGGAATGACACTGGCTGTAAGTCACTC
>JAZEWT010000024.1:1796097-1806271 GCA_036362905.1 Mordacia mordax | reverse complement strand
CACGCTGCTGCCTTGGTTAATTTGCCTGCTTACTAATTGCCCCCCCCCCTAAAGTGTCCTGCTATGTATTGGCGTCTTATCATGGGCCCTATGTCTGCCGGGATAGGCTCCAGCCCCCCGCGACCCTGTGCAGGATAATGCTGATAATATAAACCGTGTTATGGGCACGTTAAAGCAATTTCCTTGTGATTAGCACGGCAGGTTCCTTAATTTCAAATTGGACGGCAGAGTGGTGCAATTGTAACATCTGGGCCGTACAGAATGAAAGTCCTGCCCAAGGTGGTTCGATTCCCACCTCGGGCGCCTTTCTGTGTGGAGTTTGTATGTTCTCCCCCCGTGCTGCGTGCGTTCCTCCTGGTACTCTGGTTTCCTCCCATAACATCATGATAGAGGAAGTAGTGTATGGTTGGTTGGGGTCGGCTGACCTCCCACCCTGCCTCTCTGTACCTTCATGCGCGTGTTTCGTCTATGACCAAGCGTGGGATTTTCGCGGCGCGTTATAAATTATATTATTATTATATTATTGTGAACTTAACGAGGGAGAATGGAACCAACCGGTGATGGGAGGAGAGCGCATCGGCTCGTAAAGCTAAACCTTGCTCCCCAACCACAACTCCCGTCCTCTCTTCCCTCTCGGTGACACAGAAACATCGTGTTTTCGAGTTATTGAGAGAGAAAAAAATATTTAAAATTTTACAGTTTAAACTTTTAATAGGGCTTTGTTATTATAGTGCTGATTGGCTGTGCTTTGTGGTTTGTGTGCTTGCCTCTGGGTTCAATGCGATGGTTCAGAGCCAACTGCAAGTGTTTTTTATTCCACCAATGTCATAACTGTGCTGTTTCCCATCCTAGCGAGGAGGGAACCCATTTATGCTCATCTCCATTCCATAACTCTGCACACAAACACGATCACTTGGAGAACTTGATGTCGTGCTTTGCGCGTTTCCAAGACCACACCCGGCAGAGGCACTGATCGTCTGTGCAGAGCCCACAGCACGATTGGGCAGCCGTAGAGCAAGGCTTGGGAAGCTCTCCAGACCCTCGCGGCATTTTTAATAAAGCGGCTTTTAGTTTGACCGTTTGGAGCTTATGGCATTTACACCATACATACCGGTGCGGAGTGGTGGTGGTGGTGGTGGTAACGCGGGAGATGACTTCTCAGAGGAAGCTCTCGGTTTTCCAAGTCGATCTGCGTTCCCCATCCGTGGTCACGAACCTCGGGCACTGACGGAAGGAACGAGACGGTGGGAACAAGCGGCCGCCGCCGTCGGGTGTCTCGGCAGGGTGGCCGGACCGCGCTCTCCGGGATAGCGAGTCGAGAAGCCCCGCAATCCAGGGGGAGAGAGGCTCAGAGTCGAGGCGCTGCTCCTCCGGACCCGGAGGAGGAGACCGGTTGGTGTGGTTCCGGGCACCTGGCGAGGCTGCCTCCCTGTAGGCTTCCGCTGGAACTCCAGCGGGCCCGCCCCACTGGGTGGAGGCCTCGAGGCCGGTCCCAGCACTCGCTGGTGGGACTCTGTCTCGAGACTGAGAGCGCCTGGGAATCCTACAGGAGGACCTAGAGTTTGTCTCTGGGACTCGCTGGTGGGACTCTGTCTCGAGACTGGGAGAACCTGGAAGTTCCCCAAGAGGAGATGGAGTCTATGACTCGGTCGAGGGAGTTCTGGTTCGTCCTGCTTAGTAGGAAAATTGATGTTTGTTCTCTTATCATCCTGACAATAATAATATAGTGGGGAAAAAGATTTCGCAAACCATTGAGTATGTCCTGCATTTCTGCATAAATTTGACCTAATAAATGATCAGATCTTCATCCGTATAAGGTATTTTTATTTATTTAGCAAAACGATCCAACGTTCAATTTCTTTGTCGGCAGAGGTATGTAAACCTCTGGGTTAATCAGTTCAATTAAGGGGGTAATTAGTCAGGAATGTCAATCAACGCGATGGCAATCAGGAGTGAGTTTGAGTGGCCCTGCCCTACAGTGGTGTAAATACCATGGGCTCCTACAGCTAAGCTAAAGCACGTTAAGCGCCCTGGTGCTGAAGGTGTTTGGTGTCTTGATGTCCATCGCATTGCGAGCGTTGATCAAATTTGTCCTCCCACTGGCGGGTGCTGTGGCTCCATCTCGCTCCGTCCCACGGGCCGCCACGAGAGGGCGCTGCCACGGGACATGTGCGCTCCGAGTTATTGCTCGTATGTTCTCTCGGCTCAGAGCTGATCGCATCATTGACACCTACGATGCGGTAAACCCTGATTCGGCGTCCAAAGTCCGCCGTAAAAGCCAGTTGATATAATGATAATAATTTCATTTATATAGCGCTTTTCACCCGAGGGTCACAAAGCGCTGCACAGTGGATCTGAACCCCGCCGTACCCTCAGTGTGGACAACAACTGCCATTCGCCACTAAGTGGCGATGATGTCACTACGGCGCCTGTGCCAGGCCAGGTGCACCTCAATGCCACGCGAAGTGTTGAAGGTTCGCTGATAGGAGTCCACGGGACAGATCCAGGTGAGATGACTGGCAGATGCGTCACCTGTACTTCCTTCTGTGCCCACCGTGTGGACAACAAGACAAAGCTCCCCCATATAGCCCCAACAGACCGCAGGGTCAAGCATCCCCCAAGAGCAGGAGCAGCAAATATCTCCACTGAAAGGCCCCAGGTCACCGCTGTGGAGGAGAACAGCGTGCCTCGTTCCTGGAGCACGATAAAGAGGTGGGCGATCAACCAAGGACCGTGCCGCGCGGAACACCTGATCTAAAACAGATCTCCCTGCCGTCAGAGTGTGGCTTATTCGTCAGCCCTAGCGACGTGCGTTTCTTTTTTTTTTCAGTGGAGTCGCGGTGTCTGAGTGTCGGGGATCCGTCGCTGCATCACATTCAGGCTGCGTCACAGAGCGATTCCAAAACGCTGCATCGCTCGTTTTATTGTACAAGACGGGACAAAACATTCGATATAAAAAAACAAACGAAAGCAAGCGGAATAACAGGTTTTACGCACGTGATAAAGCACAGGAACAATAAAACGTCATTTTTTTTTCGAAGAAAGCCCACAGCCGATTGTGTCTCGATTGATTTTATGTACATATATATTTACTTAAAATTATGGATACTAAAAAAAAGGCGTTGCAAGTCACAACATATTAAACGAGGTTCGTAAAAAATGACACTTGCAGAAAACAAAACAAACAGCGGTGTGCCCTGTTAAAACAACCACCTCCCTCTATCGGATTTGTGTTTTTTCCTGCCCGTCCAGTCTCATCGCATGATTCTAGCACGAGGTGTCAAACGGCATAACAAGAGGGCATTGACCCTTATGGCACGGTCAATGCTCGATATTGGCAAGAGGATCCCCATAGAAATAACTGCTTTAACCCGAGCTGTTCGTGCTGTACGGTTTGCATTGTCCTTGTACAATTCGTATTTTGGGGGGGGAGGGGGTGGGACTTTGGTCTGTAGTACTGGTAAAACAAAGCCTTAAAAGAGTACAATCAATTTAGGACAATCAATTTCAAGGCCAGAACATATATTATTAAAGCATATTTGAGCGCATTTTTTAACCACAAAGTATGTGTAGTTAATGTAGACTTGATGCCTTGCATTAGGTGTTTATTATGGTGTTTTGAACATCTTAACGCCTGCTGTTTTTATGCCAGAAATGGGCAAAGCCCTTTTCATCATTCAATGTTGAATCTGGCAATCGGGTCCCATACATAGTATGAGTGAGGTGTGTTTATTGTCTTTAACCAGAAACTCATTTCGAATCACACCACTCGGGGAAGCATCAAATACCTTAACGTGCAACATATTTGGCCACACGTTGTTAATGTCCCAGAACCAGAACATATATTGCCACAAACGCGAGCCAATTTTTGAATCGGTTGAAGTTTCACCATTTAACCGTCATTTTTTTTTTGCACGTGGTTAATAAACAGCAGTGGCGATCGAGAGAATCAAAATAAACCAGCGCTTCTACTTTAGTGTCCCATCAGCGGGGTGGCCACACACTCCGAGACAGGTCTCTCTTACACGCGGCACCCGCGCGAAATGTGTTTTGGCCGGTGGAAAATAAACGAATAATTGAGGATTCGCCAACAGAGGACGAGGAGGAAGCCCGGGCTGAGAACAACAACGTCTCTGCAACTCAACGAAATGCACGAGGGGCTGTTTGTTGTTGGCGCTGTTCGGCCAGCTTAACGGAAGGGAACGCAAGAGGATTAAACTATTAGAGGTCTGACAACAACACGCTGACGCTTTGAAATGTTGGCCAACCCGGCAGCACTTATTTTGCACCGATTTATGTTGTTGTTATTTATTCGCGATGTGTGTGTGTGCGCGATGATGTCAGTCGCCCTGGATGAGGGCGCCTGCTAAACAATGATTAACAATACGGTAACCCTTCCCAAGGCACCGAATTCATTGCACAGAACGTAAATCCATTGGGTGTCCGACGGCGGAGAGGGGGGGGGAGGAGCGGCACGCGGCGGTGGCCGCCCGGCAGCGAATGATGACCCGGGCACCCGCCGCGGGTGTTTGACGTTCCGCTACGCCGCGCTGCCACCGGGGCCAGCGCGGAACGTCGATGCCGACCGGCGTGTGGCGCAACCTAACCGTTGAGCAACCGTAGCTCTTGAACAGTTGTCCAGCGGGGAGGGGTGAGCGAGTTACATCACATCGCAGGGCACTGGGGGCAAACTGCTCGGTACATTCAACCTCAGGCAGCAGCGTGTCTTTGGACTGTAGGAGGCACGTGGTACCTCCAATACACCGGGGTTGCCACCCATCCCGGTTTCTTTCAGAATCATCCTCCTTTGTAAAGCAGCTGTTCTGGGAAATCTGTGCAGTTTCCTTAGACAGATCACGAGTTCCATTGCGGGCATTTACTCTCTCTCTCATTCTGTTTACCCCCACGATATGACCAACTACCATGTAGAGGGGTTCTCCAGCGCTCCCTCTACAAGAGGCTCTTCCATCAGCAGGGGCATGAAAAGGCACTTGAAGGGCTGCACCTTTTACCTTTCATGAAGTAACATTTCCAAAAAACAATGACTCTGAATTGCAATCACAATGACTGCATTGTGTTTACCACCAGCCAATTATGTGCTTTGGTTTTGGTCCATAGATAACAATGACCTCCATGGTGGTGGCAAGGTTTGCCTGGATATTAAAAAATATACACGTGTTATTATTCTTTTACGGGAAGAAAGTAAAACTTGAGATAATGTATGAAAAATAACGAACCATATTGGGCAAAATATTTCAAACCTTTGATTGCTTTTGGTGCAGACGAATGGTTGAGGTAGTCGCCCTTCATCCACCGGTGGATGACACGGGGTGACTCCAGATGGGTACATTTATCAGGCACACGTTGGAGTTCTATGGTCTTTGATTTCTGGTCATGACATCAATTGCGCTGTCACATGGCACAGGCGTCAAGAACGCCGTCCTCATTTTCTAACGTGGCAGTGTCGTGCATCAAATGTAAAATGTCAAAACGCATTTGCAGTTGTAGAGAGGGAGAGGTAGCCCCGTTCTACGGACAACGTATTGTAACGGGCTGTAAAATTGCTCGACTGAAAATACAAATGCCCCTTCACGCGCGTCTCTTTGGTCTCCGTGAAATGTCCTGGAGTGGCAGCGAGCGACAGCATCAGCAGCAATCGCGTTGAGAAGCGGTGTCTTCTCACGTGCAGGAGCGTTTCACCGTTCGCACCTCCGTCCACGCTCCCGCGTTCACATTCAACCTACGTTTGCTTGAAGCCTCTCTCTGGATAGCAGGGTGGAGGTGTGACGGCCTACTTGCCCACACCGTCAAACCTCCACCCTACTCCCTGACTCATTATAAACGTCACACATTACATACGTTTGACTGTTTTAAAGGCCACAGTGATGTCTGACGAATATGTTACCATCACTTGACTAATACAGCTTGCCTTGACGGATGACTCCAAAGACTTCAAAGTGTCTTGGAGTTGAGAACCGTGCTTCAAATTACTACAATGTTAATCAGGCTACAAAGAAGGCACTTGTGATACCGGCGTCCACCGAGGAGATGGAGCAATGAAGTCAGCCTGCGTCGAGGCGCCGAGTGGATCATCGCTATGCTGAATCGTGAGATGTGCTGGCGGCTTTGGGGTGCTCTCATCCAGCAGTGGATGACGATGGTAGTGATGAGACGAGGTACGCACTGTACCTCTTCTATTTGAATACGCTGAGACAATAGAATGTGTCGAAGCGTCAATATGCGTGGAATTTGTCGAATTCACAGAAGTCACATCAGCAGCTCAAATGGCTCATTGCACTGGCCACCTGTTGCTCGTCATCTCCGTAGAGTCCCCACTGGCTATCGAGTGTGCAGGCAGAGTCTGTCGGCCCACACAAGACCGACGGACCGTCACCAAGAATTGAAGTGGGGGCCCCATGGGATCCCTTCCAACAGGCTCCAAAATCAACCGCGCCATGCCAGCGTAGTCTCGTGATGAAGACGAGAGCATCATCTTGAACAAGCGGCTCGGAGCAACACAGCCAGCTTAGCCCAGAGCTGAGACCATACCTGCGGGCGTCTGTAACCCGAGCTGCTGCTGATGGAGCTGCAGATGATGATGATGTTGGTGTTGAAGGTGATGATGTTGCTCGTGATGACGCTGCTGCTGCTGCTGATGATGAAGAAGATGCTGATGCTGCTGCTGCTGCTGTTGCTGCTGCTGCTGCAGGTGATGATGCGACAGGTGGTGGTGATGGTGGTGGTGAAGGTGCGGAGCGAGCGGCAGAGACGAGGCGGCCGTGTGGAGCTGAGCGAGCGAGGGCAGCGCATGCGCGGGACTCGCCAGGTGAACCGACAGGTGAGCCGGTGGCAGGGCGCCGGCGCCGCCGGCGCCGGCCCCGGCAACGCCGGAGCCAAACGCGACGGCGTGGGGCCGCCTGTCGTAGGCGCCGGCAAGGAGCGGCAGAGCCTGGGATCGGCAGGGGCTGGCGAGCGCTCGCCGGGCCTTGCCGTGTTTGCCCGGCTTGCCGGACGACTTCCTGTTGCGCNNAGAATGAGGCCCTGGGGGACGTCCGCCGAGGAGACGGAGCGACGAAATCGGCTCACGCCCGGGTGCCAGAGAGATCGTAGCGTGAGCAAGGAAGACGATCCTTCTACCTGCAGAGCGGTTCGGTCAAATAGCACCGCGAGTTGGCACAACTCGACATGCGCTCATGGCCCCGACCACCATTCTCCCGTCACCAGCACAAGAGCCGCACGCGCGTGTGTTCGTAGGCGTACGTGTCGGGTGATCCAAGTAACACTGGCACCGCGCACCGGCGCGCGCCGGCCATTTATTTTTTTGCCCACTGCGAATGCGCGCACGCGCGCGTTCGTGCCGTCACCGCTGAGATATAAAAACACAACCGGAATGAGTCTCGGGCCAAGCGGAGTCAGCGAGACTGCACGCGTAACTGCCAACTCCCCGGGCTTTGAATGACTGGGTCTGGGAACACGTACAGATTTTCGCAGGACAATAATAATTATATTTAATTGCACTTGGGCGGCACGGTGGCCCAGTGGTTAGCGCTGTCGCCTCACAGCAAGAAGGTCCCGGGTGCGAATCTCGGCTTGGGTGCTGCTTTCTGTGTGGAGTTTGCATGGTTTTCGCCAGTCACTCCTGTTTCCTCCCACAGTCCAAAAAACATGCTGCTGCATAGGTTAATTGGCTTGCAGACTAAATTGCCCTCAGTGCCCGGTGATGGACTGGCGTCCCATCGTGGGTATATCGCTGACTTGCGCCCTGTGTCTGCCGGGATAGGCCCCGGCTCACCGCGACCCTGTACAGGACTAAGCGGTTTCTGACAATGAGATGAGATGAGATAATTGCACTACGAGAGCACTTTTCACCCGAGGGTTACAAAGCGCTGCACAGAGCTGACAACCGCCTCCTCCCACGGTGTCCAGGTTACCCGTCCGGGCCACGTTTTCCGGCGGCGCGTCGCGAGGCCGTAACTCGGTTACCCCTCCCCGCTGTCGGCGACCCGAGTGCGAGGCCTCACGTTGTGCAGCTTGTAGTAGAGGCCGCAGGCGTTGCACACGGGCTCCCCGCTGGCGTTGCGTCTCCACAGCGTGGTGGTGCTCGTCTGGCAGTTGGCGCACGCCGTGCCGCAGCGGCGCGCCGCCGACTGCGCGCGGGAACACGCGGCGGGCGGGCGGCGAGCGCTCAGCGCGGGCACTCAGCGCGGGCAGCTCGCTTGTACGTATGGGCACGGTCACACACTCAGCCGGGGCAGTTCGCTCGTACGTACGGGCACGGTCACGCTCAGCGGGGGCAGCTCACTTGTACGTACGGACACGGTCACGCGCTCAGTGCGGGCAGCTCGCTCGTACGTACGGGCACGGTCACACACTCAGCGGGGGCAGCTCGCTCGTACGTACGGGCACGGTCACGTTCAGCGGGGGCAGCTCACTTGTACGTACGGACACGGTCACACTCAGCGGGGGCAGCTCACTTGTACGTACGGGCACGGTCACACACTCAGCGGGGGCAGCTCACTTGTACGTACGGGCACGGTCACACACTCAGCGGGGGCAGCTCGCTCGTACGTACGGACACGGTCACGCTCAGCGGGGGCAGCTCGCTCGTACGTACGAGCACGGTCGCACTCGCACGGGAAAGCCCGTGCGCTTGTACGAGCACGGCCGCTGTGCGGGACACGAAGGCGGCCGCGCCGCCACCGTGGGTCGTCGCTCACAGCACTTGACCCTGCAGTCTGTCAACGCTATGCTTGGCGCCTTTATCTTTGTGTGCGTGCGTGTGGTGTTTTCTGGGCAGCGGTGGCTCAGCGGTTGGCCCCCTGGGCTACAAACCCGGCGGCCCAAATTCCAATCATGCACACGGCCAACACCAGTGACGACTTTCTGAACCGGTCCTGGGCCTCCCCTAGGTCGACTCAGCCTCAAATGAGTACCCAGTGCGGTGTGTGAACATTGCCACTACGGAGACAAACGCGGCCGCGTGCGATGCTGGTCACCCACCCCCTCAGGTGCCGTGTTGACCTTCATAGGTGCTCGCTAACGGCACTTGACCCTACGCTCTGTTGAGGCTATACGGGGGATCTTTATCTTTGGTGTTCTCTGTAAGGAGCGGTGGCGTAGCCTCTCTGAGGTCGGACTCAGGCTCAGCGCCTGGTGTGCGCTGCGCAGACACCGTCACCACGGAGGTAAAGAAGCTCCTGGCGCGGCGCTGGCCACCCACCCCCCCTGCGCACCGCGATGCCCTCCGTCGGCGGTCCCCGCCAACGGCGAGCTGACCCCTGACCCTTGACCTGATATCCCGTTATGTCTGCACGGGGGGGAGGGGGAGCGGTCGTTACCGGGCGGCGCTTGGGCCGGATGAGCGGGCGGTTGTGTCCATTCATCTTGTGGTAGAGGCCGCACGCGTTGCACAGGTAGTGGCCGTTGGCGTCGCGCCTCCACAGTGGCGTGAACGTCGCGCCGCAGTTGGCGCACTCGCGACCCTCTGGCGCACGGGGGGGGGGGCGGGCGACAGCGACACGGACGATGAAGTGGGGCTGCCGTGGAGACGGACGCCAACGTAGCGACGACGTAAGCTCGTGTGCAAGCGCGTGCGAGCGGCGGATCGATGGCCAGTGCACCGCGAGACGAACAGCGGCGACCCGGGCTCGATTCCCTGCTTGCGACCAAAATCACAATGACGAAGGTGTTAGCCTGCCGTGCGCTGCCCACTAGATCCACTCAGCCTTAATAAGTACCTGCTGGAGATGCGTGAATATCGGTATTGGGGATACAGGTGCGGTGCGGGCCAACCACCCTCTCATCTCGTGCTGTTCTTCACAGCTGTCCCTCGTTAATAGCACAAGAGCCTACAACCTGTTAAGGGTATCCGGGGGTGTTATCTTTGTGAGTTATAACGCACATCATTCACTTCATGTAGACTCAAAGTCCCACACCCAGTGACTGGCAGCGTTTGAGCCACGTTTACCTGTAACAGAGCACCAGGCGCCAGAACAACCACACACTCACAACAACCACGAGTATAAACCTTGATTAGCCACCAACAAAACCAATTGTTTGTTTGGCTTGGTTTTGACATTCCGACCCAGCAGCGCTGATTCATGCGAGACTCTTCTATGGCGAGGCTCAACACATTGTGGTAGAGAAAGTACGATGCTGGTCTACGTGCGCGTGT
>JAZEWT010000024.1:1747663-1763943 GCA_036362905.1 Mordacia mordax | reverse complement strand
GTATAGGACTAAGCGGTTTCAGACAATGAGATGAGATATTGTGGTGTACGATGTATCTTCGCTGATGTCAAAGGAAGTTCACTGCCTTGCTCACATTCCATTGTCATACTTTCTCCCTTTACAAGTATTTCACATTCTTCGTGTCTTGTAGAGTCCATCGTCTTTTAGACCCCCTTTCATATTTGGGCAGTATGATTTCTTCTAATATATAGCCACTGTCTTGCAATGTCTGCCGAGCTGTTTACAATTTACGATTTTTCGTCATGTGTAGAAATTGGTAGAGTTTGTTAAAAGTCCCATGTCTACTCTTACCTATAGTTGTTACTTTTTAGAGCTGGCTACGGTCAATTTTAAAATCTGAATTCCATATTTGGCTGAGTGGGATTCTCATCCTACTTGTGATTCATGCTTTAAGTATTATTATGAATGTGTATTGCTTCACGGATTAATCTTGGGCCTCCATGGCGGGTTGCAGTCAGCACACGCATATTTTCAGGTGTATGGTATGTCTGCAGTATGGGCTGCCATTGCTGATTTCACCATATACCACAAACGCACTGCAGCCTCATGTTATTACTTGTGGCAAACATCCTGCCAGCTTGGTTAATGTAAACTTCTTCAGAAATGCTAAGAGTCAGATGTCCATTTGGAGAGAGAGAAAGAGAACCACATGCTCACATACAGCCAGAGAAACCAGTTGGAAGTGACAGTCTTCAATGTCATTCTCTATGCACTGCTGGAAGGACAGTTGTGTGCCTGACTAAACAGCCTTTTCTCTATCTCCTTTTGTTCCCCCATTGCTGTGTCTTTGTAGTTTTGTTCAAGCAACGAAAAATAAGAGTTTCCAACGAAGGTATACACCTTACTGATGTTACTTTGCATTCAGTTCTGGAGTTTGTGCTCAGGAAACAAATCAATAAAAAAATTGTTGCTTCTAGCCATCAATGTGCACAGCATGGCAGTTTACTGAGTATCTTAACGCTCACCCACCGGAGCTCTGAAACCTTTACTCAAGTAACCTAGCTCTGTCAATTCGTTATTACCTTGTGGATTTCAATAGTGTTTGGTTTGGTTAGTTAGAACTTTTGTTGCATCTAGAAAATTCCACATCCAGACCTCGCAAGCTCACTGGCTATTTTCTGTTGTAATAAGAAAAATCAATAACACCTAATACCACGAAGGACCTTGTATACTAAAGCCCTATTACCAACTTACCAACCACCTCCAAACTGCACTGCCTCACCCTTGTCATTATCAAGTACCCCATCAGTTTATTCCCCAATTTCTGTCTTTCAGTTAGTCAACATGCCATTCCACCCTCCCAAGACTGCACTTGTCAAGATCACGGACAACTTCCTAGCCTTTATCAACTCAACTCTGGTGCCATCGTTGCTTTAGTTAGATTGAACACCTAGAATTGGATTCTGCAACATAGCTATATTGTGGCTGACCTTGCATCTCTCAGACAAGTCTCCCACTAAAGTTTGTAAGCCCTCAACTGGTCGTCATGCCCACTGTAAGCTCCACTTAGGGATTGATTCTGGATCTCTTTTTTCAGTCGACATCTCCACAGTTGGTTCAGTCATTTATAGCCAGGACAAAAAAAATACCAAACCTATGCCAATGACTAATTTACACTGCCCTAGATGGATGTTCGTGGACACTCCTCAGAAACTGTACCACAACTTTACAGCACTGGTTTTGGACTAACCACCTTTTATTAAACCCCAAACATTCCATAGCCCTTGTTCCTGCCACCGGGCACACTGTAGCATTACTCTCCCAAATCTACTCATTGCCGGCTGTACCACCATCAGTCTCTGAAATCATGAAACAAAATCCTCAGCATGAACCTGCACTCTACTCGATCACTCAAGCATTAGATCTTCAATACAATCAAGACGTGCAAACACCATCTCTGGGGCGTATTGCAGAGTCGCCCAATTCTGCCCACGCACGCTTTTCCCTAAATGTTCCACTCACTCCGCATGACATCAAATACACTAAACAATATTGCTCGTCTATTACTACGCTCTTTCATCGCTTCCCACAATACTTCTTCATGCTTATCACTTTCCTGACCACAGCAAACCACTGTGTTCTATGGAGCACGTCTGATAAAATGCCCATCATACCCGGAACTCAGACTGTGCTGCTTGAGGGTCACTTCCCTGTATACGCACCAGCCACATGGAACTCTCTCCCATTGCACATTAGCAGCATGCAAATACCATCAACCTTCAAACAGCAGCTCAAACTGACACTTGATCAGACTGGCATACGATGAACCTCAAGCTCTCGCCTGGCACTTGATCAGACTGGCATACGATGAACCTTAAGCTCTCGCCTGGCACTTGATCAGACTGGCATACGATGAACCTTAAGCTCTCGCCTGGCACCTTAATCCAAAAAGGAGTCTGATCTGCACACTAGAAACTGTTCATTATTAACAAAGCTCTACTAGGTAAAAAAAAATCAACCAAATTAAGTGTGCAATGCTGAATGAAATGTGACAACTGTATTATATAGGTAATTTATTACAGTATAAACATATTAAAAATGAAGACGCTTTCCCCGTTTTCTGGCAATAATACAATGTTAAGATCTCAAAACACCAAGCACCTATCGTAAAGTGTCAAGTTTGCAAAAACCACCCAAGTTTGTGAAAAAAATGCCAAGAAAATGCTTTGACAATATATTAACTGCACAGAAACTGATTGTCTCACACGAGAGACAGCCACACGAGAGACAGCTTCCTTGAAAGCCTGGTCTCAGTATTAGGCAATATTGTCAAAAGGCAATCAGCTCAGGACAGAGCAATATCAATGCATAAGTAGCTCAGGTTGAACAATTTATTCTATGGGTACTTTTTACCAGTTAGGATGTGATAAAAAAAGAGGATTTACCCATTTTCTGGCAATAATAATGATTTTAAGATCTTAAAACGCCAAGTTAACAACTTACGTTAAGTGTCAAGTTTGTAAAAACCACACAAGTTTATGGGAGAAAAAAATGCCTTGATAATGTATGCATTGTCCTTGAAAGTGTGAGTCAAAAAAGTAACTGAAAATAAACATAGCATAAGTACTTACATACACAGATGACCGTGGCAGACCACTCATTGTCCTCTTGGCATGATATTTCGCTTGGTTGAGGGACATAGTTTTGACTACATTTGTACCTCACGATTTCTTTGTAGATATACTGATCCTTAGGTACATCCATTGCTTGGCCATTCTCGATGTCCCATTCAGGTTTTTTGCATTGAACGTCTTATAAGAACAACATGCCCGCACACACGTGAATTCGTGAGCGCACAAGAGCAACAAAATCTTTAGCCACACATCTGGACAAAAGCAATTTGTCATTAAACACCAAAGCGCTAACATGGCATGGAAGGGATTGGTGTGGTAATGACCATGTACACTTAGCATTACCTACATGATGCCATGCACTAATGTTAAGGTCATATTGACCTCGGTATGACAAGATAGTTGCATGTTCCATGTGCCACTGATGTGCTTCAAGGTGAGGAATTAAACTGTGGTGAGAACTGTTGTATCGACCACTATGCCACCACTGCCATGAACACACAGAGGCGCAAAGACGACATTTATTGGACTAAGACTAATGTGTAATGAAAAGTACAGGGGATCACTAGGTCTCAACAACGAGACTCCCATTTGGTAATTAAATGTTTGCAAACGCATAATACAACAAAAAATAGATCACGGTGTGGCTTTCCACCACCATGATTGTGTGTGATGTTGATAGTCGACACTGACTGAAATTGACAAGAGTTTAAAGTGATGCAAATTAAAACAAAAGAATATATCATATTACACTTACAATTCAATCAACAAAATGCAAGCTCGTTATGAAACTGAAGCAGCAAACAGCCTTTATTTTAAAATCAATGCAACTGTTCTTGTTTGCTGGTCAGCGACTGACACAAGGTCACCAAAGTGGCCTAACATTACCTTTACAGGTGGGCTGGGATCCAGACCAGGTGCCATCCTGTTCGCAGGTCTGAGATTTGCTTCCTATTAGTGAGAAGCCATTCTTACAACTGTATTGGACCACTGTGCCGTAATGCTGAGTGTTATGTGGTGAAAAATCCAAATTGCCAAGCGCATCGATCGGAAGACAAGAGATAACTGTGAATAAAAATAAGACAAACATTGGAGAGGGCATATGCAACTCATTTGACTTTTGACGAAAACTAAGACTTTTTGATAAGAGTAAAATAATGATTAAGGTTTTCACAGCTCGATGCATGATGATTGCACCTCTGGTGCTGAGGATAATAATAATAATTGCATTCATAGAGCGCTTTTCACCCAAGGGTGCCACTTTTGTCAGCCCATCCGCATACAATTACAATATACAGAGGAACGAAATAACGTTCCTCATGGTCCCTGGTACAGGAGCTGCATGTTCTCTTGATATCAGCAATTCGCCCTGTCATTTGTATATGAAGCCCAACTCCTCTCCGACATATTCCCACACAAACCTCTACACCAACCCCGTACTTATAGTTACTTTGTCAATATAGAAAACGATATATGAAAATGGATACATATCCAATCAAGTATAGTCAATTCAATTATTTTCGATTGAGTTTTGAATTGCTCTACGGGTTCCAGTTGATTCACATGACCCCAGCAAGGATAGCAGGCATCGACATTCATCACACAAAGCTTTAAAATTGTTACATGCCCAAGATATAAAAAAACACACTGCCCATTAATCCATGGCTTTTATAAGCAAGTCAAGGTCACTTAAAAAGTAGACCTTTGGATTCCACAGTGATAACAGCCATAAGCAGCACAAATTCAGCGGGTGAACATGAGAACAACTGTAAATGGTGCTATCACATACCCTCACAATCCGATGGTGCAAGTGGATCCCATTTACCATCTCCTAAGCAAGTTAGCTTGGTTATTTGGCCTGTGAACTCATACCTGCAGAACACAACAATCGGTAAATATTGCTCCTGGCCGTAAAGATAGACTTTGTACACTGCCTCGCGTTCACCAATTTTTAGATCTTCAACACAACATTCTTTTGAACTATTTTAATGACGATTCATAATGCGCACATATTCGTTCAATGTCAACGAGAGGGACGGAACACAACTCCGGTGCGAGGAAACACAAGCCAGCAGTGGGATTATAGTCTCGTGGATAGCGGGTGATACAATTTGACAGACACTGCATTCTATTTATTATAATAATAGCCAATTATTTAACGAGTAGAAAAGGTTTTTTACAATTTCTGGCAATAATACAGGTGTTAAGTTCTTAAAACGACAAAACAGACACTTTTCACAAAGTGTCGAGTATGCAAAAGTACCCACAGCTTAAACAGCTCTACCTGAGCTACTGAGCATTGATATTGCATTGTCCTGAGCTGACTGCCTTTCGGCAACATCTGGCGAACATTGAAAATCAGGCTCAAAAGAAAGCCATTTCTGGTGTAGGCCAATCAGTTTGAAGGACAATG
This sequence comes from Mordacia mordax, assembly GCA_036362905.1. Lineage (NCBI taxonomy): Eukaryota > Metazoa > Chordata > Hyperoartia > Petromyzontiformes > Petromyzontidae > Mordacia > Mordacia mordax. The sequence goes on along the minus strand of JAZEWT010000024.1, from coordinate 1,758,438 downwards.
CATATGTTATCAAAGCATCCTGTTTGCATATTTCGCTGCAAGTATGTGTGGCTTTTGCAAACTAGGCACTTTGTGAAAGGTGTCTATTTTGTTGTTTTATGAACTAAACTGTATTATTGCCAGAAATGGTTAAAAAAACCTTTTATACTTATTACATATGTACACTGGCAATAAGTACCCATAGCTTAATAGCCAATTACTTAATTAAGTTTCTTTTATCCTGGGTATCTCCCCTTCTATTCCCTGCCTTGCGCCCTCTGTCTGCCAGGATAGGCTCCACTCCCCCTCCTGCATGACTCTGTACATGATTAAGCGGGTATTGATAATGAATTGGGATTCTTTTAGTTACAATAAAACAAATTAGAAGGTGCACATATTCCATGTTTGGTTGCTGTTGAGACACTGATACAGAGGCACGAGGAAAGCGCAGATGGCGCGGGGTCAGCCAGACAGTCATCGAGCACCAACTGGTCAGCCACTGCTTACAATAGATTATGTTAATGTGTGCTTTAGTTGTGGGAGAAAATCAGAAAACCCACAGGAGACACGTGGATAGGGGGAGAACGCACACAAACTCTACACAACAACGACACCTGAGATGGGAATGGAATTGCCGGGGACAGAACTTGCTTTCTGTGAGGCACGGATATTATTATTCCACCACATTCATCACGATTCTCCTGTCAGTGTTGTGTCATGGGATTAAGTACATATTGTAATCGCTATTAGAATAATTATAATATGCGTTGGGGGGAGGACCAACTTTTCCATTCGTTGTAATTCTGATAATGAGGTTCGACATGTAACAGTGACAGCAAGACTTTTTTTAATTCTAGGAGATGAAATGTACACAAATTAAGTCTCGTCTCATTATCTGAAACCGCTTAATCCAATATAGGGTCACGGTGAGCCGGAGCCTATCCCGGAAACACAGGGCGTAAGGCAGGAATACACCCGACGACGGGATGCCAGTCCATCGCCAGGCATTGCGGGACAATTTTAGTCTGCGAGCAGTCAACCTATCCAGGAGCATGCTTTTGGACTGTGGGAGGAAAACGGAGTACCCGGCGAAAACCCACGCGGACACGGGGAGAGCATGCAAACTCCACACAGAAAGGCACCCGAGCCGAGAGATTCGAACCCGGGACCTTCTTGCTGTGAGGCGTCAGCGCTAACCACTGGGCCACCGCGCCGCCCCACAAATTAAGTGTAGAACCAAATTCAAATGTAATCATGTATTATCGTGACATTAGTGGTGACAAGGCTGTGACGAATAAGTCATGACACTTGGGATTACCCAGGTTATAGCCGATTGTTTGAAAACAATAATCACAACTGTACTTCTAGAGGGCTTTTCATCCGAGGGTCACAAAGTGCTGCGCAGAGCTGTGAAGAGAACGGCATGTCTGTAACCACGGCATGTATGAACCCAGGACTCAAATGGTGCCGAGTCAGCCAGCCATACCTTAGAACAAAGGTTTGAAATAATAATCATGAAGACAGGCCGGTCACGAAGATAACCAAGGGAATACAAATGTGTTGCACAACCATATAATACTTACCCAGGATCACACTTATAGATGACAGAATCTCCAAAAGAGGAATTACCACTGTGCGAGGCAAAGTCAATCTCTTGTGGAGCACTGCATGTAATAGCTGTAATTATAACAAGAGGAAACATATTAGACATAATACGTTTCACAGCAATTCCAATAAACTGATGTGACCCTGCTGTAAAGTCAAAGTGTAGCATTTACACAAAGGGATTATGGGATAATGCAAACCTCATAAGCTATTAAATTAACACATTATTCACAATCAGAAAATACTAAAGTCCCGTTTAAATTCCAGCATTGTGCTGTACTCGATCAATCCACACACATGCGAAAGAGAAATGAAACTATTCAGTGTGCAGCATATATAAAATAACATACTATAGTTTTATGAAGGCGCACTAGCAGATCAAACCCATCTACAACCTGCCCCTGCTTCGTGCGCTCTCAGTCAGAAAGCGTCTGTATAATCAGTATTGTTCTGTATTTAATCTACAACGTCTGGATATAGGGTGGCACGGTGGCCCAGTGGGTAGCGCTGTCGCCTTCGCATAGCAAGAAGGCCCTGGGTTCGAATCTAGGCTCGTGTGCCTTTCTGTGTGGAGTTTGCATGTTCTCCCTGTGTCCGCGTGGGTTTTCGCCGGGCACTCCGGTTTCCTCCCACAGTCCAAAAACACGCTGCTGCATAGGTTAATTGACTTGCAGACTAAATTGCCCGCAGGTCCCGATAATGGACTGGCGCCCCATCGTGGGTATACCCTTGCCTTGCGCCCTGTGTCTGCCGGCATAGGCTCCGGCTCACCGCGACCCTGTACATGACTAAGCGTTTTCTGACAATGAGATGAGACGTCTGGAAATAATTAACAATAATAATTAAGCACCATGTAGCCTCTGTTATTTTCAATGCTGGGCATTGATTAATCCATTGTTGCTATGAAATCCCCCTGGTATGAAGAGTAGAAGAGCAAGGATGAACTCGGGATGTCAAGATTAAATGGACATTACTTACGGTTGCACTCATATCGAGCCTCAGTCCAGCTCCCGCTGCTCAGGCATTTCACTGTGGGTACGGAGCTGGTCGTTGGAGCGTAACCATAGTTACATCGGTACCGCACCACGGCATCCACCTCAAAAGAGGTCCCGCTAGTATCAGGGTATGCATTGGATAATTTTTGTGGCTTTCCACATTTAGCTGATGGCACAGACACACACACACAATTAAACATAAAAAGCCACGTGACAAGTAATCGATCTTCAACAGACATTGTCATGGCGAGCAATCAGTACAACCTACAAATGATCACATTCTGAAACACACATCGACAATGGGAGACAGCAGAGTGCCATGAACCAAGTTCACAATGAGCCATGTTCATTGAGATTCCACGTTCACAGTTCTAGAAGCAGTCTCTCAACAGTACCGGGGTTCGTGGTTTTTTGTTTGGTGAAGTGGAGATATAGTAGGTTGGAGAAATATGCTAAGAACCTCGTGATGATTTCAATTTGGTTCCTGGCCACTGCAAAGTCAAGTGATGTCTGAAACAATCCTGGCTATACCCTTCACCGACTGACCCTGACCAGAGTGATGAAGTATGTCACACAATCCCGATGACGTGACATTGGAAGACCATCTCAGCCTGGATTGACAAAAGGGCTGGAGGACTAAACTTTGGTACTATAGTAAGTTAATTGGTCTACATGTTTCATACTTTTCAGATGCTATCCCATTTTAATTATTAACAAACGACAAGTGAATTATTAAAACAGCAAGCAAACCTCTTACCTTGTGCAGTGCCAGGCAGAGCTTTGAGAAGAATCCAAAACAGCATGGGGAAAATCATCCTTTTCAGCTGAAATGTCATTCTATAAATACAATGAGGAAGGCCTCTCATTAGTTTAAGTACAATATGAAAAACATATATACACCTCCCCAAATTGTCCGTAAACATAAGCACACCTAAAAAAGCCTTTTAATTTTCAGTCCTGTTTAAAGAGGCTTTGTGGCCAATGCTGCACCTTATTTTATTCTATTTGGCTCCGCTGGCTACGTAGAGCAAAAACTTCGAAGAGATAAAACTAGAATAAGCTCATTTCAAACGCCTGAGTTTCAGCATGAAACCAGTGATGATATGCAAACGTTAAAAACTGGTCAAGTTTGCTTTTTTAAATGCTGCTTCATAATAGTAGTGAGGGAAGTCAATAATGTGAGACCAAAATAAAAAAGAGTTTATAACATTTAAACAGCGTCGATTACAGAGTGGCCCAACGTGCTGCACAGCAAAGAGGAGAAGTGGGGGGAGGCAAGATAACAGCTGGTCCTAACTTGCCACACTTTATTCCAATATATTAATAATACTAATAATATTCGTACTTGATGTATCGATTAATAATTAATGAGTTTTATTTGTGAGAAGAACCCGGAGGAAACCCACGCAGAACAGAGGGAGAACACAGACGGACACAATACAGAAAGCGCCCGAGGCAGAATTTGAACTCTCTCAGGCAGGAGCTTCTGTAAGGTACAGATGTTTCTACTGCCTTGCCCTGCCACCTGAATATAAAGTTTATTTAATATACTTTCGATGTGTGGAGATACATAACGGAGTCGTGCTAGTTTTGCTTGCACCTACAATAATTCAAGGCAAAAAAAAAACTCGCTTATTAATGCGTGCGCATTGTTAGACGTCTAATATCTTGGATTGTTTCGCGGTCATTTTACAAATAAATAAAATGGATTCTAAAAGCATATCATTATATATGTTTAGCCTTTCAAATCCAATAAATCTCAGCCTTCCATCTTCATGGTTTTATGATGTTGTACAGTCGCAATTTTTATGCGTCATTCAATCAGAAATATGAAATTGTAAATGTCAATAGCTGTATTATTGTGTTACTGAACTCTGTGTGTGCGTGTTACTTATGTGTAGTCGGGAACGTGAGTACAGCGGTTCGTGTGCTGCATTACGAACCCAGCGACCTGAGTTTGATTCCCATTCACGGCCAACGCCACTGACGATTTTATGAAACTGGCCTTGGGGCCTCCTATTGGTGGTCAGCCTCAAATGAGAACATGGTGTACTGCGCAAACATCGCCAAGAGAGAGACAAAGGCGGCCAAGCATGGTACAGGCCACCACTCATGTGACGTTCTGGCCTTCCATTATACGCTGCCAGAGCCACTTGACCCGAACAGATCAATGTTTCTGTCGTTAATTAGGTGTACATGTCATTAAATGAGAGTCGTCTTTAAGCCTCTCAATTAGTTGCAATATGTCACGCGGTCTCAACGACGGAAACGCTCCCCCACAATTGTGCTTCAGTAACATTTTATGTGGGCGGATACCACACAATGCTAACGATTGTGACATTTTAAGGATAGGCCATCGCCGGTGAGTAAATCCATGATTAATTCCAATCATAATGCTGAGTGATGACAGGTGTATTTATTCATGGGCAAGCAACTAAGCATGCGATCATGCTGCCGTGAACGCAAACAACACGATTTCCTGCTCATGAAGCACGTGGGTGATGACACAGTGGAAATGCAGGCCCCTTATTACGAAAGCGGATGGGGTTGCTTGGGTGACTCATGTCCGCGACTGAGCAGAGCAGTGGACTGACACCCACTGATAGTTGGGGTTGCCAAGAGAGGCAGCCTCATGATAGACTCAGTCAAGTCACCAAAAACCCCACAAGCAAACCAGAAAGTGAACACTCATTTGAAATACCCCAACTCCGAGGGAGACCGATGTGTATTTATATATATCAGCTGAGGAAGATACACTGAAACCACGAGAAACAGGCTGGTTTGGAGTCTACTGAGAATCAGAACCAGGGTCAAATACAATTACAGTACTTGGCACTGAACTGAAATATCACGCGGTTATTTGTGATAGCGACTAATGCACGTTGCACTATGTGATTTGTGATAGTGACCAATGCACGTTGCACTATGTGATTTGTGATAGTGACCAATGCACGTTGCGCTATGGTGCGCTGGAACGGTTGGGGGAGGAGTGGTTGGTCAACTGCGCGCTGAGCAACGCCATGAATTTGGTTTCCGGGAAACGCTGAACATGAGTGAAGTGGAAACGAAACCAGTCCTGTCGCTAACACCCTCCCGATATTGAATTATCACGATTATGAATCATCTAGCAGACGCCCTTATCCAGAGTGACGTACATGGCGTTCAATAAGGGCTGGCATGGCAAAAAAAAATACGCAGCTGATTTACTCCTGACTGTACCAAAATTAATACTACATACTAAATCATGTCGGTGGCACGGTGGCCCAGTGGGTAGCGCTGTCGCCTCACTGCAAGAAGGTCCCGGGTTCGAATCTCGGCTCGGGTGCACTTCTGGTGGAGTTTGCATCTTCTCCCCGTGTCCGCGTGGGTTTTCGCCGGGCACTCCGGTTTCCTCCCACAGTCCAAAAACATGCTGCTGCATAGGTTAATTGGCTCGCAGACTAAATTGCCCGCAGTGCACGGTGATGGACTGGCGTCCATCGTGGGTATATCCCTGCCCTGCGCCCTATATCTGCCGGGATAGGCTCCAGCTCACCGCAACCCTGTACAGGAGTAAGCGGTTTCTGACATTGAGATGCGAGACTAAATCATGTGACAGTATCACGTGCGTCTAAGACTTCACCATTATAAGAAAGGCAGTATTAAGGTCAGCGCCTGGGACAAGAGAGGTTTGGGACAAGAGAGGTTTGGGACAAGAGAGGTTTGGGACAGGTATCTGGAATGTGCCTGGAAAGAGGACAGTCAAGGCCAAAGAATCAGTTAAAATAAAAGCAAGCCCCGAGCCCTGGAAACCAAAAGCTTTGAGTCAGTCACGTTGTAGAAAGGTGAAAGAAAAGAGACTCTACACTGCATTGTCTGTACTATAATAGTGCACTGTGAACGCGCGCTGGTATATTTACTTTGTAAATTATTAATGTCTCTCGGCTCGGGTGCCTTTCTGTGTGGAGTTTGCATGCTCTCCCCGTGTCCGCGTGGGTTTTCGCCGGGTACTCCGGTTTCCTCCCACAGTCCAAAAGCATGCTCCTGGATAGGTTGATTGACTCGCAGACTAAAATTGTCCCGCAATGCCCGGCGATGGACCGGCGTCCCGTCGTCGGGTGTATTCCTGCCTTACGCCCTGTGTTTCCGGGATAGGCTCCGGCTTCACCGTGACCCTATATAGGATTAAGCGGTTTCAGATAATGAGATGAGAATATTAATGTTATATTGGCTAATAATGAGGCGCGTGACATTTAGGTTTCATGAGTTGTGGGAGGTCTGCGTTGTTCATTATAGGTTTAAGAAAATGTGTCCTTAAAAATGTGCGCGTTGTCAATGCTTATTTTGGCCAAAGTTCATTTTCATCTGGAATTGATTAAAATCAGTTCTGTATCGCAGGGAGTGGCGATCTCTTAATAAGACGGTAGAGTGTCACCTCTCCCTCGTCGGTTCGAAAACACTACTTTAATATCGGAGGGCCTCAATTAGGTTCTAAAATGTTGTCTTATATGATGTCAAAGTTATTTTGTACATTATATAGCGTTGAAATGTATGAGAAAATTAAAAGGTTAAAAGCGACCAAGAACAGCATGGCATATTCAAGTACTACAATGTCCATCTCTGTGTCTCCCATCCCCGTGTCTCCCACGACAGAAGATTCGCGGGTACGCGAGGGTGTCTGTGTGTCTCTCTCTCTGTGGGGAGCGGTGGCCCAGTGGTTCGAGCACTGGGTTACGAACCTGGCGACCTGAGTTCGAATCCCGCTCACGGCCAACATCAGTGCCGATTTTCTGAACCGGTCCTAGGCCTCCCCTAGGTCGTCTCAGCCTCAAGTGAGTAGTGCAGTGTGTAAACATTGCCACTAGGGAGACAAAGGCGGCCGAGCGTGGTGCTGGTCACCTATCGCCTCGTGTGCCGTGTCGACCTTAATAGGTGCTCGCTAACGGCACTTGACCCTAAAGTCTGTTAAGGCTATACGGGGGATCTTTGTCTCTGTCTCTCACTGCGTCTCTTCTCATTTGCCTGATGAGCACTGATAAACCATATTCTGATTGCTTGTTTGGCCTGATTAAAACGCGTAAACAGTTTGCGTGTGAAAGAAACTTGAGTATGAAACGTATTTTAATTTAAATACTGTTTAAAAGACGTCACCTGACCGGATTGTAACATCAACGTTTTGTATACAGATAAGCGAACACCCTCCTTCTGGATCGTAACCTTATTAGAAGGTGGAAGGGTTTGCATCTTCTAATGAAGCCCAGGGCGATCGCCCTGAACAGGTCTGGGGGGAGATTTCAAACAAATAAGGACCTGAAGGTCTTCCAAGGAGGTTGACATCAGGAAGGTCTTCAGACCTTAACATTATGCAGCACTACCCTCCAAAACTGGGGGCTAACCGGATCAACCTGAACAGCAGCATTTAAGCTGGCAAATGGCCAACAGGGTCACCCTGAACAGCAACTATTGAAACTGACATTTTCTATCCACAACGCAACATTTAAACCACTTGAAGATACCAGTTTAATTGCCTTTCATTGTTACATCAAAGCAATGTCATCTGACGGCCGAGACAAACGATCCGTGTACAAAAGATGTATACGTTGCTAATAGTATAACAATATAAACAGCAACACAAATAGTAAGACGACGCATGGGAACCACCCGAAAATACCACTTCTGAAAAGCACAATCCAATGCTGCTCTGCCAATGCCACGTTCAGCAACATTTTTGAGATTCGTGGGTACAATTTTGTGTTGCTATCGCAAACGTTCTTCTCGCAAGACACGGAAGAGAAACACGGACATTGACAACCAGCAGGGACAAACCTGAAGTGTGTGAAAATTGTGGAGTGAGACGCACGCTAATTCCACGACTGTACTAAAAGCGAAACAAAAACGTACTGTATTGAGAATTTAAGTGAAGACACATATAAGTAAACAGGTGTGTCGATTATAACGAAATTCCTTGGAAACGCTAAAAACATTGCGGTCAAGATTAAGAAAAGTATTAGACAATTGAAGGTGTGCCAGGGTTGATGATTGGACGTAATATAAATAACCTGCTTCATGCAGGTGATGTAGTTTTCTCATCGGATTCAGAGCGGAAGCTGCAGGAAATTCTGGATGAGGTTGCTGTAAAAGTGATGTTTTTAGCCATAAATTCTAGGAAAAAGGGCGGCACGGTGGCCCAGTGGTTAGCGCTGACGCCTCACAGCAAGAAGGTCCCGGGTTCGAATCTCTCGGCTCGGGTGCCTTTCTGTGTGGAGTTTGCATGCTCTCCCCGTGTCCGTGTGGGTTTTCGCCGGGTACTCCGGTTTCCTCCCACAGTCCAAAAGCATGCTCCTGGATTGGTTGATTGGCTCGCAGACTAAAATTGTCCCGCAATGCCCGGCGATGGACTGGCGTCCCGTCGTCGGGTGTATTCCTGCCTTACGCCCTGTGTTTCCGGGATAGGCTCCGGCTCACCGTGACTCTATCTATATAGGATTAAGCGGTTTCAGATAATGAAATGAGATGAGATGGGAATTCTAGGAAAACAGAATTCATGGTAATTTCAAAGAAGAAAAGTGTACCTGTATGCAACATCAAAATACGTAATGAAAATGTAAAACGGGTCAATAAATTCGACTCTCTGGGAAGCTGGATAACATTAGATGGTAAATGTGATCATGAAATAAAACGGAGGATAGGGATGGACAAAGATAGCTTTTGAAAAATGAAAACGATATTGATGAATAATAGCATTTATATGGAGACGAAACTAAGAGTTTTTGATTGTAACGTTATCCCAGTGTTCACGTATGCATCAGAATGTTGGACAATATCACCAAGTATAGAAAAGAGATTTGAAGCAACTGAAATGTGGTTCTTTAGACATATCTTCAAGGTATCTTGGACAAATCACACCTCTGATGAAGAAATGTTGTCACGACTGGGATGCAGAAAAAAGGTGTTGAATGACATTAGGAGAGATGAAGTTTCTCGGGCATATTATGGGGAAAGAAGGGACTGAAAATCTGGTTATGCCTGCAAGAATTGAAGGAAAGAGAGATCGTGACGACAAACTGACTTGTGTCAAGCGTCTCTCAAGATGGATGAACATATCAACAATGGACATTCAGAAGGTCAAAGAGCAGAGATTTGCGGAAGACCATTGTCACCAACGTCCTGTAGAGGATATGGTGCATAGAAGCTAAACGAAAAGTCCCAAGAATGACTGCACCACCGATAGATCCCGAAGCGATAAGCTGGTGTTTCTGAAGCTAATTGTATTGTTTTATGCATTGTGTGTGCCACGTTACACAACATACTATAATTACAAGCGACATAATGCTGCATGCTGTAGTTTTCAACACCATTAAAACCTGCTGCTCTACACCAAAGACCAGCGATTGCAATGACCTCTTGCTCATGCCGAAGCTAAGCAGGTTGAGCCTGGCCAGTGCTCGACCATTATTCACGCACATGTCTCATCGGCTCTGGATGAGTGCAGTCACTGTTGCAGTGTACGTCTATGATCCCGCATGTATGCCCACACTGCGTACAGCGGCACGGGGGGGAGGGGGGGATCAACCCTGGCGACCCCGCACGACCTGGGAAAGGCCTTCATCCAGCAGTGGACGGACAAAAGGATAATAAACGTATCATCCCCCAAAGAAGCAGCGACACACACACACACAGACATCCATTATAATATCTCTCCCCCCCATCTTCTCGCTTGACATCTCCCGGTCGCACGCCGCCCGATAGTAAATCTGTGTCAACAAAGACGTACAACAACTGCACGGTGATCGTCAACCGTCTGCGACTGGCGAGGCCTCATCGCCGTCACAACAACGGCCCGCGATCCGCGTCAACTCACCTGCTTTGTCGGGGTCGCCGCGACGATTAAAGCTGCGACACCGGCCACGTCCGTCTTGCGCAACGGCTGCCCACTGACTGCTGACGAGAGAGAAGAAGAGAGAGAAGAGAGAGCGACTCAACCCTCCGACGACGGCCCTCGTTGTCTTCTTCCCCGATCAGCCGAGGCGGGCGCGACCCCACGGGAAGTGTCGTCACCGCCCGCACCGCCCGCCCGCTCTGCTGCCGCCGCCTATTCGAGCTGCGATTTCTAAGGGGGCGGCGCGAGAGCGATCACATATCGCAGTCCGCATAGACATAGGCGAGTGGGTGGGGCTGAGCCGCCACGTGGGGGGTGGTGGTGGTGGTGGGGGGTGG
>JAZEWT010000024.1:1643160-1668335 GCA_036362905.1 Mordacia mordax | reverse complement strand
GTGCAGTTCGGTGCACCTGTGCGATGTGGACGCGGGCACAGGGGCCTGGGTTGTGCTCCCGTCGCTGTTGCACCCATGGGCGTTGCACGTAGAGCCTTGCGTGCCCTCCCCGAGTGGGGGGCGAACCGCGGCGGACTCTGCGTAGCCACCGGCTCGGAGCGCTCTCGGGAGGCTTCGCACTGCGAGTTGCGCCCCAGCGTGGCCACAGAGTAACCGAGGGCCGATGCCACCCCGATTCGTGATCGTCATTACGCTGCGGCGCGTGCACCAAACACGTCGGTGTTGTGCAGCGTCGCGCATCCGACTGGCTGAGCGCTGCGCTTACAGGCGGATACGTGGAAAGGTCGGGTGAGTGAAGGACGGTCGAAAACGACAGCCGCGCCACCAAGCGCAGGTTGACTACTGCAAGGGGGGGGGGGTTCTCAGACTGACTCGAGTCCGGTCTCCGCCGACCACGAGGTGGTGCTCGCGGCCCACCGGGTGAGAATGAGCCGATTCCTGGACTCAGAATCCAAGAGACCAAGTGTTCCGACAAACGTTGCGACGCCGCCAGCGTGCGTCAGACGGGAGCGGCTCTCCGCGAGGCTGAGCGCTCATCCCCGTGACAAGGTCGGGGCTGCGATCAACTCTATATAAAAAAAAACAAGAGAGAGCCACGCAGTTACATCACCGTGAGCAAACATTGCACGGGGTGTGAACGGTGACGTGCCGTGGGCTGTTTGCAGTCGTGAAACATGGGGCGCAGTGAGAGCCGGGGGGAGGAAGGCAGCGAGATGAATGATCACAATAAATGGACACGCGAGGTTAGAAGTGTGGGAGGGTGAAGAGGCGATCGCGATTCGGGCTTGCAAAACCGAAATCACGACTGGATTATGAGCCGTTCTTTCTTTGAGTTCAGATCCCGACAGCTGATTCACTCGACTCGTCATCACTCTCCCACGTCAATAGAACGACTGTCACTTTGCCAGACTTCACACAGAGGTTGACACTTTGGGTTACTGGCTCCCAGCAGAGTAATGTGGAATTCCACACACTGGGCCCAAGGACACCAGTGGAGTTGAGGAGGGGCTGCCCCATCGCCTGTTCGAGCAAGGTCACAACGACACTGATCTGACGTCTTTCCACGCACACCTCCCTGAGCCCAGCATCTCACAGTTTGACTGATAAGTTGGCCGTACGCAGGAAGAGCACCGACACATTGCTAGGTCTATGCTCTGCCCCTCGAGAGCACTTTAAACACGCGCCCTCCCACACCAGATGCCAGATTTCCACCGTCAAGCCATCAGATCGCGAGTACAGTCCAACTTCCGTTTTTCTCTCTCTCTCCAAATATGCCGCCGTGGACTCAACTCATCTGACCCTCATGGTCACGTGTGTGACCGAGTGTGTGGCTCTGACTGGACTGGTCTGAGCTGCCGACATCTCTCTTGCACATGGGGAAGAGTGGCATCCCGTGTGGGTGTTGTTGTTGGTTTGTTTTTTGCGTTAAACAACGAACACGTGGATCAGTTTCCGAGAAGTCGCATAGTGTTTCCCCATCTGCGTCGCCCGCATCGCCTCTCCCCAGCCACACGCGTGCACTCGCAAGCGGGGCCGTGTGAACGCCTGCACTGCTGCTGCTGCACCTGCGCACGATTGATTTCCACTGCTTTCCGTCGCTTTTGCGAGATGTAATCATCATAGTAGCAGCAGACAGCGTGCGACGTGAATATTCCTCGCCTGCTCGCGGATGAGATTTACCGAGAGAGATGTGCGCAGAAACCGCAGAGAGGTTGGGAGGGGGGAGGCAGCTACGCGGTCAACCACTGCCAACATTTTCCGGACACCTTCGTCCCATAAATTATGATGCTGTCGGCCAATTCATTATCGAGCGTTTGTGTTTTGTGGGATGGAAATCGGAGAACCGCGGGGGAAACGCATGCAGAACAGGACAAGAACACGCCAAGTCCACACAGAAAGGTGCCCGAGGTGGGAGTCGAACCGCCTCGGGCACAACATTTCTACGAGGCACAAATGTTACCGCCGCGCGAAGCTGCCGCAAGCGTCGCAGTTTTGAACGTCGCCAATTCGTCCTGGCCAGGTCGTTGCCCGCACGCAGCCAGCGCCAACGTTTGTTCACGGTGTAAATGTCGGTTTCTCTAGATCCTAACACATCCCACCACTGCACTCCTCATTCCCAGGTCCACGAATTGGATTCTGCGCCGTGTACATATATGTTCTTACAGCTCGTTGTGTGGCTATCCCGAAAGGGCAGCTCCTAAGGGTATTTCCCTGAGCGTGAAGTGTGGAGGAAGACTGGATGTTTAGTCTAGAATGCGGCCACCTCAGCCGTAGCATCAACAACTAAAGTCAGCGATTACATCAAGAAATACACATCTGGAAAATTGCGTTTTTATTTCCTGCTCTCAATCGCGGAGGGGATTTTCTTTCAATGCTAAGAATTATCAGAACAAGGTAGGGGTTTTCTCTGTTTACGCAGAGTGTGCATGGGACTCTACCCTCGGCAAAAACGATCGTTTACGCTTTACTCGAGGCAGTCAAGGGCAGCACGGTGGCCCAGCGGGTAGCGCTGTCGCCTCCTCACAGCAAGAAGGACCCGGGTTCGAATCTCGGCTCGGGTGCCTTTCTGTGTAGAGTTGGCGAGTTCTCTCCCCGTGTCTGCGTGGGTTTTCGCCGGGCACTCCGGTAATCCTCCCACAATCCAAATATACATGCTGCTGCATAGGTTAATTGGCTTGCAGACTAATTGGCCCTCAGTGTCTGGTGATGGACTGGCGTCCCATCGACGGTATATCCCTACCTTGCGCCCTGTGTCTGCCGGGATAGGCTCCGGCTCACCGCGACCCTGTACAGGACTAAGCGGTGTCTGACAATGAGATGAGATGCGAGGCAGTCAGACAGTTAAAGAAGGAAAGTGCGTTTGGCCAAGAGATGGAATGTATGCTCGAGAATATCCACCAAGGAGATGCAGTGACGAATGAGCTCGTGTTGGTGCATTGCGGATTATTACAATGGACGGTCGTGCAAGATGGCAGTGGCTTGGGGAAGGTCTTAATCCAGCAGTGGATTGACCATTGCTGATGATGACCACACGGCGACAGCACTGCCCCAGCATGCATTGCCGTGCCAATTACCTTTGCTAATTATTGGGGATAATAAGCGAGCGACGGTGCAGAGGTGCCTTGCTCCGTACCCCTTTCCTCTCGCCAGCCTACACTGACCAGCGTGAGCGAGTATCCTCAAACAACCCCCATCATCCAGCAGTGGATTGTCAAAGCGCTGTAAAGTGTCATCGTCTCTTTTACTTGCGGGTGGCGGACACTCCGGCCTTGTGCTTTGAGTGCCCCGTGATATGGGTGCGGGTTTGAGTGATGTTTGTTTTCGCCCCGGTTGTAACGGCACACCGGCCACCAGGGTAACCCACACACACACACACACTGCGTCGTGCTGAGATGTTTGACGTCTCTCTACGAGCGAGTTGGCACCAAGGCAGCCTTTGTCCAGCGGCTCAGTGCCCTTCCTAATCCCGGTGCCTTGGGACCAGAGTTCAGTTCACGTTTCCCCAATGACCCCCGCTGGTCCGTGAGCGAGAGGACGTTTGGCGATCGGGGCGCTCAGTCTGGTGTGCGGTTGAACTCGGTGCTCCGGCGATTCTGGTTCGATTCCCACACGGCCATCCACCTTCTGAGCCACGATGAAGTCTCATCTCATCTCATTGTCAGACACCGCTCAGTCCTGTACGGGATCGCAGTGAGCCGGAGCCTATCCCGGCAGACACAGGGCGCAAGGCAAGGATATACCCACGATGGGACGCCAGTCCATCACCGGGCACTGCGGGATATTTAGTCTGCAAGTCAATTAACCTATGCAGCAGCATGTTTTTGGACTGTGGGAAGAAACCGGAGTGCCCGGTGAAAACCCGCGCGGACATGGGGAGAACATGCAAACTCCGCACAGAAAGGCACCCGAGCCGAGATTCGAACCCGGGTCCTTCTTGCTGTGAGGCGACAGCGCTACCCACTGGGCCACCGTGCCGCCCGCCACCAAGAAGTATCTCAAGGAATTGCTCCCTGCCCTATCCCCGCGCTCTTAATCCATCGTGACGCCATCACCATAGTCACCCTCTAAGTTTCCGGGCTCATCTTTGGGCATCCCGCTAACCTCTGTGCAACGGGAGAGTCATCCTCCTCCTTCCACGTTGGCCACGTGATCTGAAAGTGCCATTCCTTCTGCTGTCCCCACGGCTAACTGCCTCTTCCTGTTTACGTCCAAATTGGACCTATTTGTGTTGCATCGTTCACCGCACGGTTGGATTGCGCACACTGGAGTTGGGTTTGTCGTTGTAACCTTGCATTAAGGCTAACCAACACAAATATACAGACGCGTTATTTATTTGCACGTCTGCACGTGACACAGAGTGCTTGAAAATGCTTGCGAATGTTTGCAAATGAAGTTTTCCCCGAACGCTTGAATCACCTCCCTGTGCACCCGACCCCAAACGTGGTCCGAGACAGATGTATAATAAGGTCTCGCCACTCCGCCGCATAGATTACTGTTGCCGATTTCCATTCTCTCCAGATTATACGATGCTTCAGAACATGAAACGGCGCCCAAAACATCTGCTCCGTGTCAGGAAAATCAGAGTTAAATGTGGTCACATGCATACACGCAGAAACGGACCAGATATTTTGGTTCACCCCAATATCTTGCGTAAATTTACAGGAGAAATAACTCTGTTATGTTACCCGGAGGTTGCGGTGATGAGTGTTCGTACTGACGCGCGTTGATTCATGTGTGGCACACGAATTGCTTGTTCAGCCAAACAAAATAAACCAAATTTGGTCGTCGGTACCCAGACAGGTGGCTCGGAGCAGTGCATGCAGTGAGCAGATTGCGGTCCCAAGGTTGGGATTTGAAATCCTTGTCAGAGGGGTTTGCATCCACCCATCATTTCTTTGAGCTCGGTAAAATAAGTACCGCTTTGTAGGGACGTTCTGGGAAGTGACTCTCCCCCGCCATAGGAACGTGGAATTCCCAGCACTGGTTCATGACAGTGAACGGGAGATGACCACCCTCGGAAGGCTCGTTTGTGCAGAAATCGCATTGACGATTGCCGTGGCGAGTGACGCGCCACCCCGTCGTGTGCAGCCCCCTGACCGTGCGTGCGTGTGCGCGTGTGCGCGTCCGCCACTCCCCAGGAGCCGAGCCACAAGAGGGTTCGCTCAAAGTCTTCGCTCGTCAACCTCATCTTCCCCGTCAAGACCGCGGCCGCCAAACACTTCGGCCGGTCCCTGCAGGTGAGGCTCCTTGCGCTCAAGCCTCCCGGCTTCGTCGTGTCGGCTGTTCGGCGAGACAGCGGTAGCGCCCGGCATCCTCCCGGCGTGGTGATGTGTGCGGTCAAACCCCTCCGCCTGGCACCCGTCGATCACCAGCAAACCGAAATCTAAATCATCGTTGTCGTCCACCCCCCCCCCCAGTTCCCAGCACGTGTGGGTTTACTCACAAATAATAATAATAATGATGATGAAATTTGGGTGGCACGGTGGCCCAGTGGATAGCGCTGTCACCTCCTCACAGCAAGAAGGCCCCAGGTTCGAATCTCGGCTCGGGTGCCTTTCTGTGTGGAGTTTGCGAATTCTCTCCCCGTGTCCGCGTGGGTTTTCGCCGGGCACTCCGGTTTCCTCCCACAGTCCAAAAAACATGCCGCTGCATGGGTTAATTGGCTCGCAGACTAAATTTCCCTCAGTGCCCGGTGATGGACTGGCGTCCTATCGTGGGTATATCCCTGCCTTGCGCCCTGTGTCTGCCGGGATAGGCTCCGACTCACTGCGACCCTCTGAAGGACTGAGCGGTTTCTGACAATGAGATGAGATGATTACATTTGATGAGCACAGACATTCAGCTGCTGGTTTGAGGGCGGCACGGAGCCCAGCTCATTGTGCGTGGGATAGGTGCTTGAATGCTGTGACACATTGGCTGGAATGGCGGAGGCGGTAATGGCCGTGGTGGGTAGCGGCGGCAGCTTGCGGAGGTGTTCATCCAGCAACAGACCGACCACGGCTGATGATGGCCCGTGTCGAGCATCGTTAACGGCGGCTTCACGCTGCCCATCACCTGCTGCTGCCAATGAGACTTGGGATGAAGCCACACGCGGAGGTCATTGTGGGTAAAGGCATGGGACCCCAGCTGTTCACTCAAACTAATGGATGGATTGAAACTCTCGCGTGAGTTGTGAAGAAGACATGGCCACACTTGTGAGGCTTTTTTTTACATATGTAGTGTTTATTTGTGGAGTATTTACAGCAGAGGTGAAGGAATTCTGTCCGCAGTCGGGTGGCTTTTTGTGCGGATGTCTCTCTAAAGACTCGTACATTTCAGCATCCCGTGGAAGCAAAATCACTGGGTTGTCTGACGAATAAGCAATCCACACAGCGATGTTGACCATTCGCCTTTACTTAGATTTTAAAAAAATGTTCACTGAAATAACTCCAGTTTGGCAGGAGGTGGGAATATACTCTAGAGCAGTGTTTGGAGAGTTTGCTCAAGAGCTTAAATATGTAGAGATAACAGGTTCCCATTAACTCTTCATCTGCCATGATACGTTCACCTACTTCATCCACTCGTTTTCAAACGACCCTCTCATTTTCAGACATCATGAACTAACCTCCTGGTCCTCTGATTACCCAAGATGAAGTCTCGAGTCTTCTGCCATGTGCTAATCCCACGTCTGCTTAAAGCGTGGTCTCCTCGTACTACCAGCTCTGTGTACTTGCAGATTAGGGTGTCGGGTTGAGGAGAACGCCTGGTCTACAGTCTAGACAGCCTGACTGCTTTCATGCGTTTGTAATAAATAATCGTCGGTAAAAGGTGACATAATTGTGGTGTGTGTAGGTGGAATAATTACACGTTCTGTAACGGAGGAATGCTGAATTCCGTCTATGGGCTGGGCCTTAATGATAGTGGCAGCCATCTCACAGAGCTCAAGATTCCCCAAAGCAAAGGTCAAGAATACTTCTCTAGGCCAGGAAGTATGAGTGGGTGGGTGAGCGAGCAGGTTTTTTTGTTTCTGAATCTCTCCAGATTACACATAAGAGGCCTCTGACATGCACCGCCATTTTAAGAACACGATTGATACCGTTATCCACAGAGGAGGAGGAAGATTGATAATTCATAGGGCTGGCGCTGTCAAAACGTAAGCACAACCGGTGGTGTTGCGGTTGGGTATTTTTTTTAAGTGTTGTATTTTAAAACATGCCGACATGTGCCATATCACTGCAGAAGGGAAGTCTTGACCGCTGCGTGCGACAGCTGAACTATGGCCCACATCATGAACGACATGGCGCATACGTCGCGCGTTTTACTCGCGGCGCGAGTCCATTGGCCCGCTCGGCCTCCTGTTTGCGTGCCTCGCGTGGTACGCGTGGTACACGTGGACCCGTCGTCACGTCGAGTTCCCCACTCAAGCGAGCATGGGTAGACGGATCGATAGATGCTTAGTATTACGGTAGAAAGTACACAGTGAGCTTGCAAGCTCTGGATGCGCGATTCCTACGGCACAACAAACGTCCGAACTGACCCAACGCAACAACGCAAACGTCCCAACTGGCCAACGTGGAGAGAGGCGCTTGTGGCCAGAGTTGGTTCGTTTCGTAGATGCACTGTGCGGTTTCCAGATTTTTCCCATCTCGTACCACGATGCTCAGCACGGTTGACGCGTCAGTTCACGAGCTGCCATCTCATGAAGTGACGTGTCAGCTGAGCTCATTTCCCCTTTACAGCCCGAAGCTGCTGGTGGAAAATCCATTTTTTTTATCATGTGCACCAGAATGGCGAAATCTTATGAACAATTACTGCTGACTTCCTATAATGCGTTACTGATTTTAATGGCTCCGGATGTGTGAGAGGGAGTTCCCAGCACCCCCTGTGCTTGAAACTGTCAACCGTTCATTTGTGAGCCACACACACGGACAAAAGTACCCTCCATCAAAAAGTGGACTTCCTTGCATGCAGGCTTTAATAAGATTAAATTATTGTTTCACACGTGTGTGCACATTTCAAATTACAGTTTTCATTTGAACTTCACTGAGCAGTGTGCACATATCTGCTGTAAGTTTAACCCATTTCAGACGACATTCACACACACGTCGTAAGCTATTGTAAAGTCTCGTTGTATTGAGGCACGGTTCTTTTGCCCATTTCTCTTTAAATATCCATCTTAACCAGAAGAATGCTGAGAATTTTGAACACCAAAGTCAGACGGCGTATATTTTTTTCAATGTACCTCTCCCACTCTCTCCTTTTGAAATTTCGAGCCAAAGTATGTAAGCAGGTGTGCCTGTGGTTAAACTGATCAGAGGAGCAGAGGCCGATCAGACACTGGCGAGTCTGGGAGAGGACATGGGAATCTGGGAGGGAGCGAGGTTACAGACCACCTGTATTTATCGACATTAATTATTTAACCACGGCACAGTGGCCCAGTGGGTAGCGCTGTCGCCTCCTCACAGCAAGAAGGGCCCCGGGTTCGAATCTCGGCTCGGGTGCTGCTTTCTGTGTGGAGTTTGCGAGTTCTCTCCCCGTATCCGCGTGGGTTTTCGCCGGGCACTCCGGTTTCCTCCCACGGTCCAAAAAACATGCTGCTGCATAGGTTAATTGGCTTGCAGACTAAATTGGCCTCAGTGCCGGTGATGGACTGGCGACCCATCGTGGGTATATCCCTGCCTTGCACCCTGTGTCTTCCGGGATAGGCTCCGGCTCACCGCGACCCTGTGCAGGACTAAGCGGTTTCTGACAATGAGATGAATTATTTAACGGCGCCATTCAGATTCCTCTGCCGCGTCCAATTTGTACCGATGTAGGTTTGTCACGGCTCGATGGCCGAGCATTGCTCGTGAGAGCTGCCTGTTCACTGTAGCTGCAGCGAGCGTCTCGCCTCAAGCCTTTAGAAACGTTTCGCCTCCCACGTTGCAGACATCTAAGGGCAGCGTGCCTTCAATGTGGGGGTGGGGGGCGGGGGGCGGGGGGCGGGGGCAGGCAGACAGACAGCGTTCAAATTGTCAACAGAATCTCATCTCATCATCTCATTGTCAGAAACCGCTTAGTCCTGCACAGGGTCGCGGTGAGCCGGAGCCTATCCCGGCAGACACAGGGTGCAAGGCAGGGATATACCCACGATGGGACGCCAGTCCATCACTGGGCACTGCGGGCAATTTAGTCTGCGAGACAATAAACCTATGCGGCAGCGTGTTTTTTGGACTGTGGGAGGAAACCGGAGTGCCCGGCGAAAGCCACGCGGACACGGGGAGAACATGCAAACTCCACACAGAGAGGCACCCGAGCCAAGATTCGAACCCGGGACCTTCTTGCTGTGAGGCGACAGCGCTACCCACTGGGCCACCGTGCCCCACATCAACAAAATCATTGTTGAAAATATCCCTCAAGATGGTGTTTATTGTTATTCACGCATCCGCTATCTGTACGGGGACAGCGGTCAGCCGGAAGCTATCCCAGCAGACACTGGTCACAAGGCAGGGCTATACTTAAGAAGTGATGCCATTCTGTCTGCAGGCCTATCGACCAAGACTGCATCAGCAGCATATCTATGGACAGTGGGAGCAAACTGGAGTACCAGGCGAAAACCCACAAAGACTCAAAAAAATACCCAAGCGAACTGCACGGACAAAAGCGACCGAGTCGGGAATGGAACCAGGGCCCTTCTCGCTGTGAGGCAGCAGTGTTACTCACCGCGCCGCCCGTATTTATCAATATTATTATTCAATATTAAGTCAGCGGTGACTGAGCTGAGCGTCACGTCAATCGTGACGATGACTCCGACAGCCCAACCACAGGCCGGAGCATGAGTGGGATGTGGTGAAATGAGATAATCCGATCCGAGTGGAGATGGAGGAAAAGATAGTTTCGGAAAGTGGCTCATGAGATCCGGGCACCGAGGGAGACTAAAACACCCACGGGAATAAGCTTGGTGCGGATGTGAGCAGGGACAGAATCCACTCGTCCCACACACCAGCGTTAATAATAACTGAAAGTTTGACCGTTTCGGGTGACTGGGCTAAGATGATTAACAAATGGAATGCACAGACGCTGAGAGTGACTAAAACGGAATTAAACAAGACTGTCGAATGTCAACCATGTAGACGAGATGACTGGGTAACTGGATCAATGATTTGCCAGGTGCAGATTGCGATGGACCGGCGTCCCGTCGTCGGGTGTATTCCTGCCTTACGCCCTGTGTTTCCGGGATAGGCTCCGGCTCACCGTGACCCTGTATAGGATTAAGCGGTTTCAGACAATGAGATGAGATGAGATTTAACTTGATGTAATTTGAAAAATACTATTAAGATCATCCTGGACTGATCCAAATGTTAAACGCATTTGAAGCAACATATTATGCCCTTTCGTACCATTTACAAATATATATTAGTGACATTTGACGTTGTAACCTACTTTCGAATAAACAGACGGACAAACGAATATCCCGCAGAAGATTAATGTTCAAGATGACTGCATGGATCAGAAGTGCTGGCAAATTTAACACTGCTCGATTGAGGCCCCTTCCGGAGAAGCCTTTCTCTCCGCCTGCAATCCAGCGCTGTTGAGACAGCAAGGGTTGGTGGATCACTGTACGAATGTGAAACTCCCTTCCCCTGGGTGTCGAGGTGGCGTGGCGTTGTTACTGATAGGCCGTTCTCTCCGCAGCTCTGTGCAGCGCTTAGTGACCCTCGGGTGAAGAGCGCTCTAGAAGTGCAATTATTATTGTAAAGGCGCGCATACACGCGCACACGCATAGGAACACTCGCCCACTGGCCAGAACCTCGTGCACTTCCTCTCATTGTTCTCAATGATTGTTGAGACTGGCTATTATCAAAAAAAACCCCATATCGCAGTCAAAACAAAAACGCGCCCAGGCTCTGCATTTACGAACAGCGTTTTGTGTCATCATCATAATCATCAGCCATGGCCAATCCACTGCTGGATGAAATTCTCCCCACACCGTCGCCACCTCTCACGATCCTGCGATGTCACCACATCCACGTAGAACCGCACACATACCGGTTCGTGACTCCATCTCCTCAGCGAACGTATTTCCAGTCTCTCCGGCTGCCACTCAATGTTCCAAGCTCTCTCCATCGGTCCTATTTGGCTTGTTTACCGTTTGGATGTAACGTGTGTGTGTGTGGTTTGGATTTAACGTGTGTGTTTGGTTTGGTTTTGGGTGCACCGTGTGTACAATCCCGTTTGCAGCGGACCCCAAGGACTGCAAACAGGGGTTCCGTGAGAGCGGCACACAGCGTGACCTCTGCTGACCTCGGCGCCCGTGCATTAAACAGGGAGCGGGCTCTGAAAGAGTGCCGCCGATGCGCAAACGATGCTTGCCCGGGCGATTTGTTCAAGCACTCCCTTTCGCCAGATTCAGGAATTCCCGCACGGGCCTCGTGTCCTGAGAGCGCCGCCTTTGATCTGCCGGGCGCTCAGACTAAACGCGCAGCCGAGCACAATCGGGGGAAACGGGGCCGCGAGGCTCGAAATCTGCAGAGTCACTCGAATGTGTGAAGCCCCTGTGTGCGCCGCTAAGCCCTCGAGAGCAAATACGCAGCACAAACATTGGGCCTCCCACACACCCTCCACTGCGCTCGTACCGTCCACGCCGCCACCTCTCCATCCACTGTTGGACTAACCGCAGCTTTGTCCTGGCTCTACTTGTGGATTTGTACCGAATATAAATGTATATGGGCGACACGGTGGCCTAGTGGGTAGCGCTGTCGCATCCTCACAGCAAGAAGGTTCCGGGTTCGAATCTCGGCTCGGGTGCTGCTTTCTGTGTGGGAGTTTGCGAGTTCTCTCCCCGTGTCCGCGTGGGTTTTCGCCGGGCACTCCGGTTTCCTCCCACAGTCCAAAAAACATGCTGCTGCATCGGTTAATTGGCTTGCAGACTAAATTGCCCGCAGTGCCCGGTGATGGACTGGCGTCCCATCGTGGGCATATCCCTGCCTTACGGTTTCTGACAATGAGATGAAATTCGATAATGTATAGCGGGATTATTTATTTTATACAGAGAGGCGTTAGTCATCGGCAGATGTGAAAAGGTCTCGGAGCTGGATTTAAACAGAGGAAAGGTAATCGACATGAATTGCTCGGGGAGGCGAGTTCCAGGCAGTCAGTCGGTCTTGATTTAAGTTTCAAGCAAGCGTTGAGCTACGTCGCTGTTTTTAATAGTTGTCCAGTGGGGAGGGGTGAGCGAGTTATAACAGAGAAAGATACACCGGTAGTACACGAACAACTTGATGAACGTGAAACCTAGAACGTTGACCAGGCGAATGTATAACAATACTGTGGAATTGTAATTGGATAGCATTCACATAATTGGCAATGGGGCCAACGGAGGAGAGCTCGGGACTTGTCACTCATGGGGCCTTGAGAGTTGCTGATGCCGAGAGTGCACGGAGGTGAGTTGAGAGGGGACAGGTGTCCAGTGTGTCGAGACGCGTAGTCAGATGAGAGGGGAGACATCGGCAGGGACAGGCCCACAGGTAATCTGAAAGATTGATGTCTTGCAACTGAGCCCGGATTGAATTGTTTCAACAATAATAATAATAATAAACGCACGCTTTCATTCATTCGAAGAGGGAACGACTCGGTCGCAATGAAGGTGGCGGGGTGGGGGTGGGGGTGGGGGTGGGAGTTAACTGCACGGTTAGCTGGCGCCAAGCTGCCAGGCACTGTGTCCTATATATTCTGATGATGTCCATGATTTAGATCCCACGGCAAGACTTTTTTTTTTGTCGAATTGCAAATGATCATGGTCGGCTGTAAAGTTAATGATAAAAAAACCTCTTTTATCGCAATCCTAAAAATGGGTGATTGTATCACAGATGTTATGCAACATCAATAACATTTGTGTTTCTAAGCCAACTAAGTAGTTTTTTAAAAAATTCTCACGCTGGTAATAGAGGTGATTCATGGTAGTGGGAGGTAGTTGGGAGGGATGGTATTATGGTGTGATGGAGAGAGGCGATCGTCATGCATTGAGGATAAGCCGAAGTACTTGAGCCAGGATTGGAACTGGAGAGAGGAGGAGGAGGAGGGAGGTCACGCTTCGGATAACCGATAAGAATGCGTGTGCAGACAGCTGGAGCAATAGAGTAGACACACTATCCCAGTGGGGTAACACCACTAGAACCACAGTCGCTTCCTCTGCATTAAAATTTATATATATATTTGTTTAACAAAAAGTTTTTGCGTCGAGAAACGCCCAATGATGCCTGCAACGTGGGAGGCAAAACATCGCGAAGGAGAGAGAAGGAACATTCGACACGGCTATCCTGAAAGAACAGCTATGGAGAGCAATTCTCAAATTATATTTTAGTCCGTAAGCCTTTTGCCGATTCAGATCAATATTGTGTAACGATATTTTGTGTAAGCAGCCAGTTTTGTGAAACAAAATTGATGGATTACCAGCTCTCTTTTGAAGAGAGCCGTATAAAATTATGCAACTACTCAATGCAAATGAGCTCTGAAGTCTGGATTGCCACAGAAGTCTGTGGCTGGTTCACATCGAGCCACATTAACCTGCGAGCAGAATTCACCAGCTGCTCGTTTCAGGCAGAGTTCACTTTAGGAAGGCTCTTGGCTCAGGCAGTGCCGAGGCTGAAGTCCTCAGTCATTTAAACTAAAATGTCCTCATATGGTACTTGAAAGCGGTGCATAGCTAAGTGTGTGCAGGCAGTGCAACTGCCCGGTCCAAAGGGGGGGCTCAAGCAATTAAGGGGGGGGGGTGGCGTGGGGAAATGGTGAAACACGCCACTCTCCATTGGCCTAACATGCGCGTCCGTTCCTCTCGTCCGTGTCCCGTCTCTGCCCGCGCTGCAGCGCACGACGAGCGTGCGGTCGGTCGAGCCGCCCCCCGATCAGCAGAAGCCACCGCCGGGGAAGAGCCCCCCGGCCCCGGTGACGCCTCCCCAGGCGGCGCCCCCTCCTCGCCGCTCGAACAGCCGCCTGTGGAGCGAGACGTTCACGGCGCGCGAGGGCGATGCGCTGCCTTCGTGCGAGATCAAGCGGCAGGAGGTGAGAGTCTGGCTCGCCGCCGCCGCCGCCGCCGCCTCCGCTCGCCGCCGCTCCTCCGCTCGCCTCCCCGCCGAGCAACGGCCCGCGTCGCCGTCGCCGCACCCGTGTGCGCCCCCGCGGACGATAAACCTCACGTCCCGTCCACTGCACGCGCAGCCGGGTTCGAAAGATTCAGCCTCGTGATTGCCTGCGAATGCCACCGCTGCCGGAAGGGCCTTCGCTAGAGGGAGCTGCAGGGAGACCTCGACACGTTAAATGGCCTGCTCTCCCACGCCGGCTAAACATCTCGGAAGAGGTGGGAGTAGTAATAATAATAATAATTGCATTTATAGAGCGCTTTTCACCCGAGGGTCACAGAGCGCTTCACAGAGCTGTAGACATCCACGTTATACCCCACCACACGTAACTTGCCGATCGACCGGCTGCGGTGAACCCGTTTCTGAGAAGCCAAACCATTATCTGGGAACGTTTTGAAGGCGATGGCCTTGACGTGTGTGGGTTTTCTCCACGTACCTCCCTGCATGCGCAAAATCCTCAAACGTTTGGTCAAACTTTCCAATGGTGTGGCCCCTCCGACAACGTACAGAGGCTCTTGGGGCCTCGCCCGCATACACGTGTGTGGTTTCGTCTGCTGTGGGGAGCAAGCCACAGACTGTTGAAGGACTGGGTGGCCCTGTGGCCACTGTGCTGACCACTGAGCCGTCACTTACACCTGCTGATCTTGCCTGGCAGTTATCAAAACACAGCTGCTGCTCTAAAGTGGATATTTCATGACGACCTGAAGTCCTTCAGGTCCTTTGAACGCCGACGTTATAGGCGACACTCGTCAACTTCAAAGCGAATCTGTGAGTAAATAGTTTCTGTCGCTGTGCGATTATGTCAGAGCTGGTGATGTAATCGGAGTGGTTTTTGAAGATGTTTGCAAAGTGGAACGAAACCTGAAAGGTGCAGAAAGAAGCACTCGTGCTGCACGAGTGGAGCTTTAGACACCGAGCTGGCAGAGAAACGTGTGGATTATAGAATGTACGCAAAGTAGAGCTGTCAGGAAACGTGTGGGCTTTGAGGAGGACATGTCATGGCTTGAAGGGATGATGACCGATGGTCGAGACTAATAACGGAGAGGGAGCCAATAAATAAAAAACGCACCCAGAGAACGCTCGGCACGGAGATGGAGGGACGGGAACCGCCTTGCGTACGTGCGCTAGATGACTCATCGAGTAACTCAACCGAGAGACGGCTTGGGGAGGCCTTCATCCAGCAGTGGATTAGATTTATCGCATCTCGCAGAGCTTTTACCTTGCTTATCGGCAAGGTAATTTCTTGACGCAGGTTTTTTTTACGACTCGACGTATGAGTATTGCTCGTAAGAGCCGTTATTTCGGGACCAAGATGAAGAATGCTTGCCACAGCTAACCCGGAAAGAGCAGCTATTCTCTCAGAATCGTTGTAGAATCGTTGATTGGATGGTACCGAGGGCTGCCACCCACCGTGCGGGAAGAAACGGGGAGGAGGAGGAGGAGGAGGGGGAGGAGATTGCGGTCACACGGCTATCCCGAAAGAACGGCTTTGGAAAGCAATCGTCGTGCATCGAGCCGTGAAAAACACCTCCATTGTAACGCAAAGAGACTCTGCCTGTTCGCCGTCCGCCCGCCCACGATGCGGTGCCGATTCCTCCTCCCTCCTCCGTGCTGGGCAGCCCCGCTGCCCGTCTTCTTGCTCATGCACCTGCACCGCGAGGCCTTGCCTCATCCCCTCTCTGGCGGGGCGAGCGAAACTTGACAGAAATAAATAATCAAAACACAAAAACACACAAACCTGGTTGCCTGGCAACTGCTGCCAACTCGGGTTGTTCAGTGGTTGCTCGTAAATAAGCCGCAGGTGAGTCAGATTTAGTTGAGGTTTTTTTTTTCACATTGATGATGTTTGGCTTGGCTGGCGCGCAGTAGTTTTGTGACCCACGCTCTGAACCTGGTGACCTGAGCTCGATTCCTGGTCATGGCTTATGTCAGTGGTACCGGTTTATCTGAAATGATCCCGGGCACCCCTCTTCACTCAACCCCACAAAACATGGTGGTGAAGTATGGTCAAACAACCCACAAAACTGACATGTTGTGGGAGGACTTCATTCAGCCACGGATTCACAAAGTTCATTAGTTTTGTTGTTCTTATTTTATTCTCAAAATTTTCCATGCACTTTTACTTGTTATTCCACATGGAATTAAATAATATTTCCGATATAGATACCCTGGATATCGAGCGGCACGGTGGCCCAGTGGGTAGCGCTGTCGCCTCACAGCAAGAAGGTCCCGGGTTCGAATCTCGGCTCGGGAGCATTTCTATGTGGAATTTGCATGTTCTCCCCGTGTCCGCGTGGGTTTTCGCCGGGCACTCCGGTTTCCTCCCCCAATCCAAACAACATTCTGCTGTTTAAGTTAATTGGCTCGCAGACTAAATTGCCCTCAGTGCCGGTGATGGACTGGCGTCACATCTTGGGTATATCTCTGCCTTGCGCCCTGTGTCTGTCAGGATAGGCTCCGGCTCACCGCGACCCTGTACAGGACTAAACGTTTCTCACGATCAGAGATGAGAGATACCCTGGATATCCTCACATATTTCATCTATATCACTTAAAATGACCCATAATCCTCAGCGAGTGTTTTACGCAACTGTAAATATGTATGGGTGAGTAGCTCACTCCCTCAGGGCTGTACTTTTGCTGCACCTTGCTACGGTGTAACGAAATAAACTCACTACATATCGGTAAAAAATGTAAAGGTGCAGCTCTCTAATTGCACGCTCATGCCCCTGCTGGCAGAAAGGCCTCAACTAGATGAATCTCTTGACAGATTCTTTAGAAGGTATTTGGTTTACACGTCCGCGCTGGTCGGACATGTATGTGTATATGTGTGTATCCACACTTTACCCCACCAACCGTATTTAACCGTTTATACTCCCTGGCTGACGGAGGTGCGGTGGAGTCTGAGCGGGATGATTTATAAACGTGCCGATTGCTCCAGATGCAATGCCGAGAGGCTGAATTGGTGGCTTCTGGATTAGTCCAGGGTGGTTCCTACTCCACGGCAGTGTCCCTACCAATCACCGTGTTGCTGTACCTGCGTTGGGAGCCCAGGGTTTGGTTTCAGGATCCGTGCGCTGATAAGGGCATCAATTCCCCGAACGACTGCGAGCCCTTTTTACATTTGCCTTTATCGTTCCACAACTGTCACAACTGTAATTCCACTTTGCGATGACAGAAGGCGTTCTTGTGGTGTCTCCTGTCTGGGCATCTGAGCACTCTGTTTAACGTTTCCTTCTCCACCCCCCCCCCCCCCGTTGCTGCATGAAACCCGTTACCTTCCACAGACCATATTCGAGCTCTTTCAAGGTGAACAAGCGCTGATCGAGGACCTTCAGCTCGCCAAGAAGGTATCGCACCTCGCCTGAACACGCCTCGTTAAGCCGTTTGCTCTGCGCGGCGGCCGAGCTCGCAGCCTCGCCTCTCTGTTCCGTCACGGTATGTCACTGCAGGCGTTTCTGCTACCGAGCCATATTTTACCAAGTCGAGAGCCAACTCCTTACAATTCCTGGGAGACGCTGAAATAATCTGGGAGGCGTGGATGAAGCTTTCCATCTACTGTAAAGAGCGCTATTAAGGAAACCCATGGCATCATTCCCTAGAGAAGGCCATTGTGTGGCGGTGGTTGGCTGTCATCGCACAATTGAAAATGATGTCAATCTAAGGATTAAGACGAAAATCATTGAAGGACCACTTGCACGTGCGTATGTACGTTCGGCGTGAGCCTGTCGACTGAACGTTACCTTGGCATGGGTGATCTGCGTAGAAACGGTGCGTAAATGAAATCCACGTCACGGCTGCTCTGTCGGACTTCTCGGTTGTGCCGGACGGCTGTGGCGGCGCGTTTTCGGATCGCGCCGCGTTGCGTTCCGCCGTGTTTGCGACGTTCCGCTGCACGTGCGGCGGCGGAACTTGAAGTTGGTTCCGCGCGAAGCTTCCAGCACGTGGAGCGAAACGATGGACTTCATGTGCGAATGAGAAGTGGTACAACATGACATCACGCCAGAGAGATGTAAATAATACCTGTTCCAAATCACAGCAAATGAATAACATAGAGATGAAGAATGCTATAGTAAAAACAAGCAATGTATCTTATATATGTTGGATATAGACGTGAGACAGTTTTTAAATAATCGTAGAAAAGTTCAAAAATTAGACTTTGTTCAATTTCAATAATGCTAGCCTGCATGTAAATGAGGAAAGATTTACTGTATACATTGTGTTCTAGATTGGAATGTGCCACGGGCTTGCCGTGGCTTTTGTTACATTGCATGCATTTAGCTGCAGCTTTAACGAATCGGTAACGGGTGGCAGGTACTCTTTTACACAAGAACAACCCATAAACGTAACTTGTGAGCAGTTCGGTTGTGATATTACTGATGGTGCAAGATTAGGCCACAGATCTCTGAGGGCCCTAAAGAGACACTGTTATCAGAGATGAAGCGCAGTGCCAAATGAGAGATCAGTCCTGGACTATTTGCGGCTGCAGCAAGAGCTGATTTGAATTCCAAGTCTCATCTCATGGTCAGAAACCGCTTAATCCTGTACACGGTCGCGGTGAGCCGCAGCCTATCCCGGCAGACACGGCGCAAGGCAGGGACATACCCACGATAGGACGCCAGTCCATCACTGGGCACTGGGAGCAATTTAGTCTGCAAGCCAATGAACCTATACAGCAGCATGTTTTTTGGACTGTGGGAGGAAACTAGAGTCCCCGGCGAAAACCCACACGGATACGGGGAGAACATGAAAACTCCACACAGAAAGGCACCCGAGCCGAGATTCGAACCCGGGATCTTCTTACTGTGAGGCGACAGCGCTACCCACTGGGTAACCGTGCCACCCCCTGAATACCAAATCTCCAAGGTTAATCACAGGCATGCAGGTAATGGTGCAGCTCTGTAACTGCTCGCTCACGCCACTGTTGGCGGTGTGGCCTCTGCGAGGTGGAGCTCTGGAAAGGCCCTCTAGTGGAGGGTATTTTTGCCTGCTATTCCATGCTGGCCGGATATCTTTGAATAGGCGGGATGTACCCACACTGTGCCCCACTACATACGACCAGCCCATCCAATAAGAGTTTGGAACGCACCTTAAATACTGGATGGATGGAGGTCTAATTGGAAAAGATGGATGTGAAACTGGAAATCATTAATAAATGTCTTCTGCGTATCAATCGCCTTTAGAATAAATATTTGTTATTTATGTTTTATCGATGTGTTAAAGTCACATCATCATATAATCACATCAACTAATATTATGCCACTCAGTTCGAATTTATTTAGCATCTAATTCAAATACATCTCAAGACTGTACAGAACAGGGGCGGTATATTTATTTTATAGATAAAGAATTGGTCTTGAGTAGATGAAACAATAATGCTCGTGACCCACACTTGAATACGGTCATGGCATCGACATAATGGATGGCTGGTGGTTCAACATAAATCATTAAAACAAAGTCAGAGAGGTTTATGTCCAGCGATATTTGGCGACTCGTAAAAGGTCATCACTTTGTTTTACTTGTGCCGGGGGCCCGGTCACCCTGTGGGCCGTTCAGACTGCCCTACGTGACGTGCGTTGCTCGTGGAGTCCACAAGGAGGAGAGGGGTCACCGCTGCCTCCTTTGTGTTCCGACCTCACGCAGGCTTACCACGACCCCATGCTGAAGTTGGGCATCATGAACGAGGAAGAATTAACCAAGATCTTTGGAGACCTCGACTCTTTTATTCCACTGCACCAAGGTAACAATGACATGACAGGAATCGAGTTAACATGGGCCAACGGTTGGCTGACATCGCTCCAGTTGTTCTGACCGCGTGGCAAGGTTGGGGCCACAGCAGTAGCTCCTCACAGAGAGAAAGCCCCACCCGAGGTGGCTTTGTTCCTGCTGCGTGGTTCTGACCGCGTGGCAAGGTTGGGGCCACAGCAGTAGCTCCTCACAGAGAGAAAGCCCCACTCGAGGTGGCTCAGTTCCTGCTGCGTGGTTCTGACCGCGTGGCAGCGCTGGGGCCACAGCAGTAACTCCTCACAGAAATTAAGCCCCACCCGAGGTGGCTCAGTTCCTGCTGCGTGCGTGGCGTTTGTGTGTTCGCCCCCTGCTCTGCGTGGGTTTCTTCCAGGGTTTTTCCCAGTTCCCTCCCACTTTCATAATATACGGGACAAAAGCGTCTCACGGATTGGCACCGGTGAACCGTGTGACTTGAATCTCCCCGCCGTCTGCATAATTACCTCACATCTCTGAGTCGTTCTGTCTTTGAATGAATAACGTCTACATTGAATGAATGTGCGCTTTATAAAATGTATTTATAACATTATTACTGGGAAGCGATAAGACACAATAATGTAACAGTAGTATAGTTGATTGGCAAAATCTAAGTCGTGAGTTGAAAGCCTCCTTGAAATTGACTCGGCCCATCATTTTGCTCTGATCAATAAAATGTGTACCATTTTGGTGATAGAAAAAAAACTTGCTTGTCATCCCATGCGTATAAAATTGCAGTATATAGAGCAAAACAATGCTGTTTCTCATGGTCCCTGGTGCATAAAACAATAACGTAAGGAACTCGCCAATCTCCGTGAACTATCTGGCGTTGCTTGCTGCAGCTGGATTTGCGGGTTCTGATTGCGTTGCCGCCTGCACCGTCTCCTCCCGCAGAGCTGGTGAGACGTCTGGAAGGGGCCCGTGGTCCCGACGGCACCGTGAAGGAGGTGGGGCCGATCCTGGTCACGTGGGTGAGCGTTCGCGCCACGGACGCCCCTCTTGGGCACACATAGCTGCGGATACACCCCGACTCATTGTGACAAATGCTGTACAACGATCGCTTCCAAAAGCTGCTCTTTCGGGGCAGCCGCATCGATCGCTCTCCCTCTCTGCTCCGCGACGTTTCGCCGCACGCGCCGGGGAGCGATCGACGCGGCTGTCCCGAAAGAGCAGCTTTTGGAAGCGATCGTCGTGCGTTGAGCCGTGAAAACCTACATCGTTACAATTACCGTAAAGATAGTCAATTGGGATAAGCCCAGAGGTGAAAGTAACTTAAGTACCTTACTGCTACGGTCGAATCTCAAATCCCCTTTCCACTTGCACTGTACTGAATGCTTTGAGCATATTCTTACCGGTACACCGTGCCAGCTTACTTTCACGTAGGGTAAACCGCATAACAATTTCGTTCGGCACACCAATTCCCACATGCAGGCCGGTGTCGTGTTGACCTTGTGCCACTTAGGGACAGCTGCCGCCGGGAGTTACCCCTTGTCAGGCTATCGGTGTGTTTGAGACGAGAGCCGCAATCGTGAAGCCGCCGTGAATTGCGGAGGGGGTTTCAAAGGCGGCCGTTACGAGCAACCGCCTGGCGGGTTTTGAGCGCGGCGATCGAGCGGGGAACGTCGCGACTCACCGGTGCCGCCGCCCGTCCGTGCCGTCGCAGCTGCCGTGCCTCAACGCGTACACCAGCTACTGCGGCAACCAGGTCGCCGCCAAGGCCCTGCTGGACCAGAAGAAGCGCGACCCGCGCGTGCAGGACTTCCTGCAGCGCTGCATCGAGTCGCCGTTCAGCCGCAAGCTGGAGCTGTGGAGCTTCCTGGATGTGCCGCGCTCACGCCTCGTCAAGTACCCGCTGCTGCTGCACGGGATCGAGCGGCACACGCCCGCGGAGCACGCCGACGTCGCTCTGCTGCGCCGCGCGGTGAGCTACCCCCCCGCTCCTCCCCCCAGGCCCGCGGGGGCCACGGTCCGGGGAACCGGTGCCGCAGGGAAACGCGCGTGGGTGTTACCGTAGGGCGTCGCTACCCAGGTTGACCCGGGCTGGTCGGTTGACGCCCAAGGGTGGGGATAATTCAGCAAAATTTTATATCCGGATACCGTTCTTGATGCAAACCTGCTTCAGTCGGTGGACATGCGGAACGGTATCGACCATCAAACGCTGCGGTGGTCGAAATTATTTGAAACCCTGCGTGGCCCTCCGTAAGGATTGGGGGTTCCTCACCCCCGTTGTGGGGTCATCACCCCTGAGATGGCCGAGTGGCGGCAGCGAAAGGCAAACAAAACGTGTCGCACTGCCTTTGGTATCGGGGAGAAGCAGGAAACTGGCAGCGGGTGAAGCACACGGGGCCGCCCAAACACGGGCCCTTCCCCACAAGGGAACCAAGCACCGCCTGCTGGAGCAATCCCCCTTTCCCTTGTTGCACCTCCTCGTCAACATTGCTGCTGCCACCACGACCGACCGCGGCTCAGAAATTAAACGGCAAGCGTGTGAAGCGCCCGGCGTTCCCGTTGGCCCGACAGGCGTGCTTTCCCGAGACTCACCTGGCCACCTCGGCACGCGCGCGCGCGCGCAGCGACCGAGCCGGGCTGCGCGCGTCCGAACTCCGTCGATGCTCGCTGCGCGCGACGGGTCGAGACGTCCGCGCGCGTCACAAATCCTGCCGGTCGTCGTCCTCGTGGGCGCGGGTTGTGACGCGCTGCCGCCGCCGCCGCCGCCCGCAGACGGAGATCGTCCGGGGCGTCCTGTCCGAGATCAACCTGCGCACGGGCGAGTCTGAGTGCTGTTTCTACCGCGAGCGGCTCGAGTACGTGGACGTGCGCCACCGGGACCCGCGCATCGCGTCGGCGCGCCTCCTGCACTGCCACGGGGAGCTCCGCAACCAGCGCGGCACGGTGAGCGCTCGCGCCGCGCGGCGGCGCCGCCTCCGCTTCTTCACGCTGACGAACCCTCCGCCGCTGGACAACTGTCAAAAAGAGCTGCATGCCTCGACAGATTCTTGCAGCTTTAATACAGATTGATGGACTCACTCGGCCAACTTGAGCCATCAGGACCACAAGGAGTAATTGTCGCTGCTTCATACGGCCGCTGTGCAGGTGACCTGGGTAGGCCGGTCGCTTCCCGAATGGTGTGGGTATTAGAGCTGAGATTTATGGCCGGATGCCCTTCCTGATGCCAACCTCCTGTCGCTGGAGGGGCTTTGAGTCTTTTTTGTCTGGCACCTGCCCCCAGGCCTATTCACCGAACTAGGACTTCTAGGCTCAAGATGACATAGCTCTGGGGCTCATTTGAATAAACAAATCCCTCCACCCCGATAAGGTTACAGTCCACGTAACTTGGCCGGGCGATACCGTCTTGACAGCTTCTTGCACAGGTTCATAGTTCATGTTCCGCTGCTGCCCTGCTTAATGCTATTGTTTGTAATAACCAAAAAAAAATGATGCCTCCTTCACAGTGATGTTATTTGAAAAAAACGCGCTTACCTGTGCAGGTGTCACGGTAAAAAATTGCCGAGTTTTGAAAATAACTGCCATTTATTTCATTGGTTAAAACCAAATGGCAACATCTGCCGCATACTGGCAGCCTACGCCCGTTTGTGACGTGTTGTCCCTCTGTGATATCCTTATTATGAGAGGCGCAAATACCAAATGTACAACTGTTGTGTTGTCGGACTGGAGGTGCTTTATTTAAGCATGACCGCGTGTGTGTGTGTGTGTGTGCGGTGACCCAACAGAAGCTGCACGTCTTCCTGTTTGACGAGGTGCTGGTGCTCACTCGCCCTGGTGCACGCGGAGAGAGAAGTTTCTACCAGGTAAGGGATGCTGTGGTCTGGCCGAGCAGTCCTTCCTAGCACAGGGTAGTTGGTTTATTAATCCAGAAAGGAGTCTTCCAGCCATCGAGCCAGTTCTCTCTGGCTTAAGTATTTCACCACCCTGTAATATTTGGCCATCTCCTCAAGGTGACTGGTGATCAAACTGATGACCGAATCGTCGTTTGCAATATTTGACGATTAGATGGCAATATCACGGTCAAATTTAAAATGACCAACAATTAAAATGAAGATCGACTCTTTCTTTTTGTCGGTGGTGGCGTCAGAGAAGTTCAACACAGATGTTTTCCTTTCCCAACCGCTGTGGCCCACATGGCTTTGAGAATGACGATCATGATGGTGCTGTTGCTGATTTTGCTGCTCATTCTAATGATGATACAATACAATATTATTTGGAATTTTAGAGCATCGAAATCAGGGTGTTTAATAATTTTCACGGGTGGGCCACATCAGAATTTGAGTGTTGTCGTGAGCCCCATATCTGTTCAATAAAATGCAATGATATGGTTTTTGTTTTGAGGGCGGAAATTTTTTATCTGGTCTTGGAGTCATGGCGGAGCAGTCAGTCATGTGCAGGCCGGATCTGACCCGCGGGCCGTATTTTGTCCACCTCTGATCGATATGCAACCACATGTTTAAGCTTACTGACGAACATGTTTAATAACGAACGGCAAATAGTGGACAAGTTTTGTTTTTCTGGGCGAGGCAGACATCGGTAGAGGAGAAGAGAGATGGGTCTCGAGCCAGGAGAGGTGCAGGACTGCGTTTGGTACCTCCGTGTTGGACTGCACACGTTGATCCGTGCCATTGATCGTCGCGCAGGTGTTCCGGCAGCCGGTGCCCACGGCGGAGCTCCGCCTGGAGGACGTAACAGAGCCAGGAGGAAGAGGGTCCTTCCGTGGGCCCTTTGGGCCAAACGATCGCGGTAAGAATTCAGTAGCGGTGATGTAGACGCATCTACTGCCACGTGGCACTTACAGTGACACTGATTGAAATTGGGACATGGTAATATTTTTGAAAAATACACTGTGGACAGAACGCCTCCCTTTCCACGTGTGCGTCTCGGATACACCCGCTAATCGACTCACATTATACCTCATCTCAAACATTTGAAAGGGCGCCCCAATAACCGAGTACACGCTCAGTCCCGCACCGTGCGTTGACTCTCAACGATGTCGCCGACCGCCGCAGGCAAGAACGCGTTCCGCGTGGGCGTCGGGCCCATGGGCCGGGGCCACACCTTGCAGGCCGACAGCGCCTACAACAAGCGTCGCTGGCTCACCTGCCTGCGGAGCGCCCTGCGTGGGCGCGCGGAGGATGCGGGCCCCCCGCCGAGCCCGCCCGAGGCCGAGGCCGCGGGCGACGGCGCTCCGCGCACGCCCGGCGGGGCGTACAGCGACGCCGAGGAGGGGCCCGGCTCGGTGCGCTCCGAC
>JAZEWT010000024.1:1630825-1642615 GCA_036362905.1 Mordacia mordax | reverse complement strand
CTGACCTCCTGGCGAGGCCACGAGGGCCCGGAGTTCCTGGATGAGATGTCCAGGGACCGTATATCTGACCACGAGGAGGCCTCCAGTGAGCGGGAGGATTGAAGAGAAAGGTCCTTCTTCACTGCCCAACCTCCCCCTTTTTCACGTGATGTCCCCTCGTCAAATCATCAACGCATCTTCAACAAACTTACGTCCAGACAACAAACAACATTAGCAATGTTTCTATATTGATCACCGTTGCATGACAATTGAAAGAGAGACTGATGGGTGGTATGGGCCCTTTTTGTCTGGCACCTAATATCCACTGGCCATTTGCCGTGCTGAGCCGGAACCAAACCGTAATGCGCCATCACAGCATCGCCGCGGCGTCTGTGTGCTTCTCGACTTCTTCATTGCGTTCGCTCAGACAATGGGCACGGTTCGGCTTCTGTATTGGAAAAACAGCCCAGCACCTGATCATCTGTCTTGTTCTGGCGCAGCTAAGTTCCGCAGTGAGAAAGAGGTATTTGTTGTGCGGTGTGAGCAAAGGTATCACCATACCTGAAGTGCCTTCTGTTATATTAACCAAGAGGTGAGACGCACCGGCCAACTCCCGTTGGGGTATTTCTAATCATGTTTTGTCGTAATGTTTAAAATGCTGTGTGCTGGGTACCGTATTGCTATGATTGTTGAATACAAAGACTGTTGTGCCACGGCACAATCAATTTTTATAATTTAAACCGATCTTATGACCGGACAGCTGTTGCTGTTTTTTTTTATATATTACATTAGCTTTGATTGGATTTTTAACAAGGGACTGTGAGATAGATTTTTTTCAGATTCTCAGTGTCTCAATGAGAAGCAGGTTCTGTTTCCATGACCAGTTACCTCTTGCTTTTATTGGCCAGTCTAAATTCTGTGGCTTTCCATGAGCAAGTCCAATGTGCCCTCACTGTTGTACTCATTTCCATCATCATCATCATTACCCACTTACTCCTGTACAGGGTCGCAGAGAACCGGAGCCTAACCTAGCAGACAGAGGGCGCAAGGCAGGGGTATTCCCAGGATATTGCGCCAGTTCGTCGCAGGGCACTTTTAAGGGCAATTTACTCAGTCACCCGAGCCGGGGACCGAACCCGTAACCTCCTTCCTGTGAGGCAACAGCGCTACTCATTATGCCGCTGCGCCACTCGCACTCATGTTGTTGGGCTGAAACGGCGATTCCGCGTGTCGCGCTGCCCGCGTTTTAAGAGGGATTTGTTTTATAAATCAGCCGACTGAAACCATCATTAAATAGTGACCGCACAGTTCAGTTGATGCAGAGATCATATTCTCTCTCGCGAGACGGTGCGGAGAACACGTCTGTAAGACCGTAAATTAAAAACGCAGTTGCTTCATGGAAGTTTTTTTTGTAAAAGAACTTCACCCTTCCGCTATACGAGTTTTAGTGTAGCTTCTCATTTGCGAGTTGAACATAAACCGAGGCTGGGTGAAGATGCATACGTTCGTGATTGATGACGTGACACGTTGCGTGCGACACTTTGCTCATAAGGTATTCATCGTTTTGTTCACTATCATCAGGGACGTGCAAGTCTAGTTTCATAGCATTTAACCTTCACGAGCAAAAGCTCATCAAAGCTTCGGTATGTCTCTAAACACCATAAGCCATGCAAATGTTCAGTCTTAATAAGTGTCACATGTTGCGCCAAGACCAGGAACGTCAATGCCTGTAAATGAGCCACTCAGACTTCAAAAGACGCGGCTCAATTGATCTGGCTCTGGCACAAACAAACCGAGCGAGCACATATCCTGTGCCAGCAGACGAGGCGAAGATGCTTACGAAGTTCTCGCTTAGCAGATACCTGCAGACAATCGGAGCAACTTTTATTGAGCGTTAGTCTTGAAACCAAACAGGCTCACATTGGTGCTCGCTTGCATGTGAAGTGTGCACGTTTGTTTGTTACTTTTATTGTTTATCGGCGCATTGTTGACCGGTGTTGCACGGCACAGTTGGCTTTATGTTTGTAAATGAACAATTGTGTTGTGGGATGACGTTCAGTCATGTGACTTCGAATGCCAGTGGCTGTCCATTCGGGTGCCATTTACGATCACAACTCCTCTTATTCATTTGCCTGTTACACGGAAGTGCCACAGGGTCAAAGACAATCAGACCCTCAATGTCTATTGGTCGCTCGATGGTGTTGCAAAACGCTTTGCAGTTCGTATATAGTCATTGTAAAGGCATCGATGCAGAGAAGACGGGAAGGGGAAACTGGGCGACCTGTTTATAGTAAAGTATAAAAATGATATTTCCAGGTGTTGACCTTTGCACCGAAAGAAACGACTTGAAAGGAGCGTATGATCTAAGAAAACGTACATCTCACTTTTCCATATGCACAAGATGTGGAATATCAAGTGTGGTTTGTCCTTAGAGTGGCATTGTCAGCATTGGTTTTTGTCCGCTACCATTTGGCATTTTCGCATTGTGGCAGTTTAATGTTGCCCAACTCTGTGAGTTTCCAAAATTGCCCTGCAAGTGGGGCGAGTGAAAGTGAGCATTATCACGACCCACGCCACGGTGCTAGGTGGAAGCACAGCGGCACAGTTACCAAATGTATTGCATCGAGTAACATTAGAAAAAAATATCACATTTCAGGGATTGCTTAAAGAATTTGGAAACAGTGATGTTGAGAAAGTGAAGACTGTCACTGCAGAGCATTGTGCTACTCATGAGTATCCCACGCCAAATGGAGCAACGATAAACGTTCTGGCTTAGGATCTCCCTGCAATGTGGAGCTGGCAAATCCGATCATCCAAGTAACTGATCAACAATTCGATTGCTCTACTCGGTGGTCAACTGGAGGGGAAAAAAAGTTGGGCCGATAAAGTCTGACCTCTGTTTCTCACGTGGGCTTCTGAGTGGGCAGTGATGGCATGAATGCTGATCACGCAGACACGTCGTCTGAGTAAGCCACGTCTGTGCAGTGATGATGTCGTGAATTGCCGTAGGCATTAATCTCTGGCATTGAGAATCAAGGTTTAATCATGTATGCAGGGCATTCGGTGCATATGTATTTGTTTTTTTTATTCTTAAACTTGTTTGTGCTTATTAAGGTTCTACTTTCTGGGAAAGGAAAATGAGCCAAAGAATAAATGTTGGTTGACAGAGTATTCGTTGATTAATGATGTGCCAACTGGCCTATGTGTGACATAATCTAATGAGGATAACGCAGTTGGCATATGTAGAGGAACCGTTAATTATTTCACGGCTCATTTAAGAGGGTTGACCGAGTGTCAGTGTTCCTGGGCATGGTTATTAGTACCAGATATGGCCCACGACAGGGAACGCAACACCGTTTAAACCTCCATCGATCAACTCTCCACATTTGCCGGTTACGTTTGCGCATTTTACTGAGTTCACGTTCGTACGGCGTTCTAATTTACAAGGTCATTCAACAATTACGCATATTTAAAACATGAACCGCTGCATATCGACACAGTTTTTGCATACAACAAGACAACATTAGTTGAAGCATAAACCTGGGAAAAGTTTGAGTCTTAAAGATGACATCGCTAAATAGCCACGTTACAGTATTGCACTCCAATAATCATAGCATATTGTACCGATAGACAAAATCTACTGTACCAGAGATTTCTCTGAAATCTTGCCTTGAAATATATTAATCTAGCCAAGATTTTAATCTTAAAGTAGATTTTGAGCTGCAAGTTAATATAGTATCATTTGGCATCTGAGGGTTGTTTCCCGAGGGGTTTTGTAGCATTAAGGGATTAATAAGAACTCTAGCCCATAATTTGAAGAAGAAAAAACGTGCAAATAGAAAAAGCTAAATGTGCAACCCTGCAATGATGGTCTTGCAACTGCTGGCAAAATTGCCACCCTGAGAGGGAGACCTTTAGAGGTTATTTTGGCATACTCTTACACTTGGGCTTAAAGTTTTGGATCAGGTGGGATAACCCACACTTTACCCCACCACAAGCGACTTATCGATGGGATAATTCTCGTTCGTCTACGTCTATTGGTGGGGAGGTAGAGACGTGGAGCGTCAACATTTTTCAAATGCCACGGTGAGAGATGAAATCAAACCAGCGACCTCGGCATTGCATGTCCAATGTGCTGCTCCTTACACCGCGGCACCAGCCTTGCCAATTGGAAATTTCCATGAACAAAAAGAATGAGAGACTTAGAGAAAAGGGGAGTGCGTTTGGTATGAAGTGTATTCGATGCCACGTTGTTTTAGCTCCGTGAAATACTGTCTGCCATGCCATACCGAATTGTGGTTCATGTTTTAATGTTGATTAAACAAGATAATTATATTTTTATATAAGTTGTATAACTTGGCGTTGGCACTAAACATCGAGTCTGGCTCATTGATCGTTGCTAGAGTTCTTTTTAATTCCGTTTTTTTTTATCTTGATATACAGTACTACAGAGGTAATTAGGTTGTTAGCGTTTAAATACATATTTAATTTTTTAAATTGATTTCCGATGGTATATTTAATCAAGCATGCAGATGCCTGCAAGTTTTAAATTAGCTCGTAAGTTATTTTCACTTTATATAGTAAAAGTACTATATATATAGAAATGAGTACACGGGAGAGGGCTTTTTTTTTGGTGACAATTTTCAACTGTGCTTAAGGTTGCATTAATAGAGCAATGATAGAGAATTGCAACAGACTGATATAAACTGACAATGTGGCTCTCCTCTCATTATATCATTACAACACGCCACGTGAAGCTTCTAATTGCTGCGTTCCATCTGTAGACAGCACCCATTGTACGCGTTGTGCTCTGCTTTAGTGTGACCTGGGGTTTTAAAACTCTCGACACAAGCGGTTCAGCAGGTTTTGGTGCGGTGGAATCTGTAATCGGGTTATGGACGACGTTAATTAAGGCTGTGGCTCAGTTGCCATGAGATTTGCTTGGAAAACGCATTTACTCGAAGTGTAATTGCGGAGGAAGACTTGGAAAGTGACTGTACAGTAAGAGAATGTGATACGATGGTTTGCGGATGTAATAGATGGGAGCTTTGGGCACCCGTGGTCTGAAGGAATGTACTGGACACTAAATATGTTTGGTGGTCTCAAGTCCAAATAACATTACGACGATAGTCGTAACTCCCAGGACTTACATTCAGCCAAAATAGTTTGGGACTGAGCTCTAGAAAATACCCCCACCACCACCACTGTGGGGTTGGGAGTTTCTTGGCAGGCTCTGTAACTTATTCTGTGAGACTTTAAGCATCAATAACTGCTGACACACACGTTCCTATGAATGTAGTGTAAATATGTGCCTCGCAGTAGGTAGTGGAATCTTTTTAAAATGCAGATATTCCTGTTTAAAAACAATGCTGAGACCAGCAAGCATATGTATATGTGCAGACTGTATTGGGTACTGGTAGTGATGGCTGTTAACGCATGGATTTGAAAAAGTGATCAAGAGGACACAAGAAATGAATGGAAACACTGCTTTATATCTCTATTTTCAAATACAGTTTATGTTACCAAAAAACGCAAGCTGACTTCACGTTTATCAAGGTTCTGGGGTTACTTTTGGAAATTAATGTTCGAGGTCGAAGCTGCACAACCATTGTCAACTGCAAGCCCAACTATCAAGCAGTTTATTTAATTTTGTGACCGTTAAACATTCTCAGAATATACAGAACCCTGCTTTCTAAAAATACGGATATTCTTTTGACTGGCGTGAAGCAGTGTTTCCATGACGTTATTTCAAAGTGTCCAGTGTTTAAAAAAAAAAGGTTTTATAGAAGAGTTCGGCGACTCCGTTGGACCGACTCAGTTGGACCGACTCAGTTGGACCGATGGCAGGCTTGTATGGTAATGTTTATTTTCTAAGAATCACTTCGAATGAGCAGAGGTCATTGAGAGCCACCGTATATCGCTGTCACTGGGCAAGCCGCCAAACAATGCAGAGGGGAAAAAAAAGAACTCAGAAATTCCATCCACCGCGTGCCCACTTTCAGATCTATGATTTTTTGCTGCAGATATTGTTACGAAGTGTCCACTTCGCTCTTGTAGAACGCTGGCTCTGAGCAATAATCCCGACATGCTTGCTATTCAGTATCAGACACAGACGCGGCGGACCGAATACGCAGATACGATTTCAATGAATTGCTGAAAACAATTCAAATGTCACAGTGGCAGCCGCCATAGTGTACAAACGTGTTTTATGGCTTTTTTTTATATTAGCAACGTGATTCAGCAAGGCGCTGCAATTGGGCAGTGACTGCACGCAGGTATATAAAGTGCATATATGGTCGTCGGAAGTGGCTGAGAAATTGACACGTAGTAGGATTCATTTGCACCGTACGGGAGGGGGGGGGGTTGTTGTTTTTCCTCTCCTGTACGGGGGACATGTACATTTGTAAAGTGCATTGTAAATTGTTACCAAAATAAAAATGTTGGAAACACGTTTGTTGATGAAGTCTACAGTTGACCATTACAATGTTTGGGCCATGCGGGCTCGCGTTGCTATCGCACGCGGTCCAAAGACCGTCGGACCGAACCTGTTTATCAGTGGCACGTAACGACCATGTGCGTGCCACAGCTCCGATGACCTTGTTTGTTTAAAACCATAAAAACCTTCTTACGGATGCGTCG
Source organism: Mordacia mordax (assembly GCA_036362905.1). Taxonomy (NCBI): domain Eukaryota; kingdom Metazoa; phylum Chordata; class Hyperoartia; order Petromyzontiformes; family Petromyzontidae; genus Mordacia; species Mordacia mordax. The sequence goes on along the minus strand of JAZEWT010000024.1, from coordinate 1,635,997 downwards.
TCACGGACACAAAGTCACGCAGACTTCATCTCTCGCTTTATGGTGCAATACACGCACATGTGTACAATCGCTTGGCGCCAGCTGCGCCGAGGGGCTGTGGCATTCACTGGCGATGTTTGCAGCAGTGGATTGCCCGTTGCGAATGTTGACGAACACGCGGATCAGAGACGCAATTCTAAAGCCGGTGGTTCGTGAGCGCCACCTAGTGGTCTGTGGAGAGCCAAGTGGGTCTTCAGGTGCAAAAGGCTGAGAAGCTCTGGATTAGAGAACACTGGCCTCTGCGGCGGCCAGGCTTGTTGCTCGCAAGCACCGCTAGTTGGCGACGATCCGATCAGCTCTGAGCCGAGAGAACAGCCTACAGCTGATTGGCAAGATCTTCTGCAGCATTCGTGTTACACGACCAGCGAATAAAATCACTCAGTCTAGAAATACACCTCATCTGTCGCATTGTATAGCGTGAACATGCATATTAATAACATCACTCAATCTCGAAAGAGACAACAGTGGGGCTTGGGGCGGACACGTCACGACCAGATGGTCAACAATTGCTGCTGAGTGACAGGCAATGGAATGGAACGTGTCTGGACTGTTGTTCCATCGCGACCTGTAACCCTGAAGCTCTCCGTGAAGGTTCCTCGTCATATCTGCACGCCCACGGTCAATTGTATCATCTAATTGTGGATGGGTCTGGTGACGGAGTGCCAGTCAGAGTGAAGAGCGCACAATTGGGATGACCACCGTAAATATGGCGCGACGGGATGGGTTTGTATGCGGCAGCGTGCTGGGTTACGGCACGGCGGAATGGTCATGGGGGCGGCACGGTGGTCCAGTGGGTAGCGCTGTCGCCTCACAGCAAGAAGGTCCCGGGTTCGAATCTCGGCTCGGATGCCTTTCTCTGTGGACTTTGCATGTTCTCCCCGTGTCCACGTGGGTTTTCGCCGGGCACTCCGGTTTCCCCCCACAGTCCAAAAAAACATGCTGCCGCATAGGTTAATTTGGCCTGCAGACTAAATTGCCCGCAGTGCCCGGTGATAGACTGGCGTCCCATCGTGGGTATATCCCTGCCTTGCGCCCTGTGTCTGCTGGAATATACTCCAGCTCATCGCGAGCCTGTACAGGACTTAGCAGTTTCTGACAATGAGATGAGAGAATGGTCGTGCTACAGAGAGGCGTTCAACAATGGGTGGATTGTGGCTGATGAGCATGATTATGTTTTTTGGTAATGTGTTTTTTTCTGCTGTCTCTAAGTCACTGCTGCTACAGGTAACGTGACACTTACCTTACCACTCTACAGTTGGTTTAACGACTATTTGCAGATGAGAGAAATGGCATAAGAAATTGACCCTGTTATCCACAATTAATTTCACACTCAGCAGGAGTTATTTTCGCGGTTAACTGGAGGCGATTTACACTCGTTAGTAAACGTGATTAATGGTGAATTGCATCAACGTGGTGAAAACAGTTCCCTTCCCTATATGTGATAATTCACACATGTTTTAAAACCATAAACTCTAACAGTGATTGCAATTGAGGCTGCTGGGAATCTGAATACTCATGCCAAAAAAATAAACTAAATCCAGGGCTTAAATTTGGCCGGTTCTGTCTGGGTCAGCGAGCCAGAAAATGTTTACGCACCCAGCAAACCACATACAACCGTGTGTTCCCAGCCTTGCCTGTCAGTGACCCAGACAATATTCATTGAGAAACTAAGCCCCTGACTAAAATAGCAAACATAATAACAGTGAGGGGAGGATCGTAGCTCTCGTGAAACTGAACTATATCCCGTAATAAGTCATTCTATAGACGGCAACAAACGCTGGCGCGCCTCGACTTTACAATCACGACAGTAAGTTTAAATCGAAAATTATGAAAACCTCCGTAAGAATATCAATAACCAAAGAAATGCTGCTCGCAAACAGCAAGAAGGCATAGCTCGCGATCATCGACAAGAGTTTCAGTTTCGCTGTTGCCCAGAGTTGACGGCCATGCGTACAGCTCTTCTTTTAATAAAACAGTGTATAACGACTTGTCATAAACGAGAGACGTGATACGGAGGCGCGAGGAAATAATGGGAGGAAACCAGAGAACCCGGAGGAAAACACACAGCACATGGGGAGAACACACAAACTGTTCGCAGAAAGGCGCCCAATGCGGGAATCGAACCGCCTTGGGCACGACTTTCTGAGAAGCACAGATGTTACCACTGGGCCACCCTGTCACCCAAACTCTTGAATTGCTGGTCTGAAGAACAACACAGCCAGATTTGCAGCACTCTTTTGAGCGGGTGGTCTAAACAAGGCTGAGGGCATTGTACGCGCAGTGGTGGTCACGATACCGTGCACGCAAGGGTATTTAAACGGATAACCCTGGCAGCCTATAAAGACAGAGCTCAAAAGTGCCAGCAGCTGTCAGCGTTCAGCGCCTTCCCACGTCGCCTTCGGTGTCTCGCGGCGCGTGCATTGGCAGTGATGCACGCGAGCCATTCTCTGACATCCCACGAGCTCGGAAGATGACCGACCAGCTTCGGGAGGTGCCTCCAGAACATTTCACAGGAAAGGCAGCAACGCTGGCTTGCTGCATGTGGGATCCCTTTAAAAAGTTGCGCGGACGTATTACTAATATAGCACTTGACCTTGTAAACTTATTTTTGGAATGTAATGCATTTTGCAGCATTCAAATGACACGATACAAATTGCTGTTGATTTTGGAGACAGTCCACTGTAAACCGAGAAATTAAACTTGCCATCTGGTAAAGCAGACCGTGAACCACAGCGGGCCCGCAGTGCACTTGCAAACTTCTTGTTAATCCACTGCTACAGTGTCTACACACTGTGGGATCATGGTGGCGGTTGAACCATACTTCACCACGCTGAAGAGCAAGGATTGTTGTATGTTTGGGTAAAACGATAACTGGACGTACAACTTTGGGCTTTCCTGCACTGCCCTCTGCTGTCCATTATGAAGCGCCACAGCCTGTAACACCTGTTAAGCACGGTGGCTACCCAACCGAGCAGGCGAGGTCAATGACCACATTTCTAACATTAAGCGTTTGCAATGAACATTCGTACAGATTTACTCGGCAGAGCAAGAGGCTTCGAGGGTAGAACGGTGGCCCAGTGGGTAGCGCTGTCGCCTCACAGCAAGAAGGTCCCGGGATCGAATTTCGGCTCGGGTGCCTTTCTGTGTGGAGTTTGCGAGTTCTCCCCGTGTCCGCGTGGGTTTTCGCCGGGCACTCCGGTTTCCTGCCACGGTCCAAAAAGCATGCTGCTGCATAGGTTACTTGGCTTGCAGACTAAATTGCCCGCAGTGCCCGGTGATTGACTGGCGTCCCATCGTGGGTGTATCCCTGCCTTGCGCCCTATGTCTGCCCGGATAGGCTCCGGCTCACCGCGACCCTGTACAGGACTAAGCGGTTTATGACAATGAGATGAGACGAGACTGCGAATGGGGGGGTAGCGCCGCTTTTATCAGTGGGGCCCAGGGTGAGTGAGGATGTCCCCATTACTGAGCCTAGCAGTAGCGCTGTGATGCGATGATAATAATAATAATTGCACTTGTGGAGCGCCTTTCACCCGAAGGTCACAAAGCGCTGCACAGATCTGTGGGGATAACGGCATGTCAACAACAACATCAGAGTCGATCAATTGGAGCAAAACAATGGCTATAAATCAAATGAAGGACATAAAATTACAAATAAAATAGATAGATGCGGGGGACACACACGCAATGGAACACAACACCAAGCCAACACAACGGGGAGAACATGGAAACTCCACACAGAAAGCAGCACCCGAGCCGAGATTCAAACCCGGGACCTTCTTGCTGTGAGGAGGAGGAGGAGGAGGAGACAGCGCTACCCACTGGGCCATCCTCTGTGATTATTACACGTGTGAGTATATAATATTCGTGTATATAATAGACGCAGTGGCGGGCCGTCAGGGCCAGCAAGGCCTTCTCTGCTCGCCTCACATAAATCATGATCATAATTTGATAAAAGTTAATTTAATTTTGAATTTACTTTCCCTAAATATATAAAAATATTATTCATATTCTCTTCATGTTCTTGTTGTTTTTAGGTTAGAGTTTGTATCCAATCAGAATTCAGCTCGCTTGTGTTGCCAGGCTGTATGAAATCTGAGGTCTCAGAATCAACAATGCGGGCGTCTGTGCGATGTAAGTGAGCGGGCACGTTGATTGACAGCTGCGACAGCCAATCAGATCACGAGTTGTTGACAGGCCTTCCAGCTGGCCTAACGTTGAACGTGACATGTACGCGTCCTGTGATGGGATACTTGTGTCATTGTGTTTCATTGTGTCGCTGGCTGTCGCCAAGATGTGGCCGTCTTGTTGGTGTCTTTCTGATATTAAACTGCGATTTTGCAATTTAGTGCACAATCTTGTTAAAGCTTGCCTGTATTCTATGTGGACTAATTCAAACTTTTTGGACAGATAATTTTAAATACCCTTTTATTTTTTAGTTTTGACAGTACCACGTAGAGATATGTTTTAATTGCTGATGCGGGTTTATTGATTTTTAAATGCGCTGGAAAATAGCCCGTTTTGTACACAATTGAGGTGATGCAATGCCCAGTAGTGCGTGTGTTTCTGTATACGATTTCTCCAGCCGTGGTCACGTGCTGTCATAAATGATGGTATTATGAGAGGTATTTATTGAAGTCGGACTAAGTAGGACATCACTGAAGGCCTCGGTGTGAAATGCACGGCACAACGGGGAGAACATGGAAACTCCACACAGAAAGCAGCACCCGAGCCGAGATTCGAACCCGGGACCTTCTTGCTGTAAGGCGACAGCGCTAACCACTGGGCCATCCTCTGTGATTATTACACGTGTGAGTATATAATATACGTGTATATAATATACGTGTATATAATAGACGTGCGAGTATTTCATAGACTTGTATTAATCTCAGAAGAACACGGTTTCGCAGTGTGTAAAAGCCCCTGCGTGCGGGATTTCCAATCGAGCGCCAGGCGGCGCTGCGGAGCTCGACCGCGGCGCGTGTGGAGGCCGGCGCGGCGGACGGAGGAGTCTCTGAGTCTCCGAGACGTCTCGGCCTCCACAGCGATTACTCTCGGCCTCCACTGCGATTACCCTCGGCCTTCACAGCGATTACCCTCGGCCTCCACAGCGATTACCCTCGACCCAGTGCG
>JAZEWT010000024.1:1601120-1628822 GCA_036362905.1 Mordacia mordax | reverse complement strand
GAATTAAGTATGGTTTCTCCTCCCATTCCCGAATTCAGGGCGAGCAAGTCAAGGCAAGACGCTTCTGCGCGTTAGCGGTGCCTGCGAGCCTTGATATAAGCTGACATAAGCGCAGACAAAACGGGCAGCGTCAGCTTATATGACGGGAACAGTTGTGCATCTTCCCAAACAATTGGCTTTTGCACAAAATCTAAATACAGATGTGCAAAGCTATTTTAGAACTGCCGATGTCACATGTCTGTGGGTTACCAGTAGTGCCGCCTGCAGATTATGAATAAAAATCCTATCGGGAAAGTATTTTGTTGTAAATTTCGCCCAAAAACCGTTTAAATCTGGTCTATGTATCAAGGTTATTCGTTTCGGGGCTTTGTAGTAATTATCACACCTGTAAAATATCGTCAAATAGATGGACATGACATTCTGTGACTTGTACATACGTCTTCATCCATCGCAGAGGGGCTTGCTGACAGAGCTTCCATCAACAGCCTGCTCATGACTGTACGCGGCATATTTGTCTTTTGCAGGTGTCCTTCCGTGCCATCACATTTGTGCTTAACGCCTTCATCCTGCGGTACCTCTCCAAGGAGGTGTTGGGGGTCGTCAATGTCAGGTGACCCCCTTGCTCACTTGCTGGCTGCGCCGGGATCGCGACCAAAACGGGTTTTTACACGCGACCCTGCTCGTTCAGAGTGCGTGCGTGCGTGTGTGCGCCGTAGCGGCGGCAGTCTGCTACCGAAGTGGGTTGACATTTAAATTGATAAACTGACTGGCTTGGCAGGTGATCCGCCGATCGTGGTGCTTGAATTGGTCACGGTGGCTGGACACAATAACGTAGTGCAGCAGTGGTTTCATTCGTTATCAACACCCGCTTAATCCTGTACAGGGTGACGGGGAGCTGGAGCCTATCCCGGCCGACAGAGGGCGCAAGGCGAGGGAATATCCAGGATGTGACGCCAGTACGTCGCAGGGGCACACTTTTATTAACAGTTTACTCACCAGGCCAATTAACCTGGGCAGCAGCATGTCTTTGGACAGTGGGAGGAAAACAGAGTACCCAGCAAAAACCCACGCGGACACAGGGAAAACATGCAAACTCCACACAGAAAGGCACCCGAGCCAGGCTTGTGTTCGGCATATGTGTGGCTGACCATACCCTGGCTGAAACCGGAGTAACCTTCTTTTCGACACTTGCTTATTCACCCCTTAGAACAGTCAACAACCAAAGGCTTTCAAAAGGCACATGCCCCTCTTTTCTTAGAATCCGCCCGCTCAGAATAATCATAAAAATGTTTACGACACAGATGGTTTCGTTCAATCTATGCTGAAAACACATTTTAAGCCACACCAGCATCTGTGCTTTATCCAAATGCTGTGTTGCATACAGAACTTCAGTCCTTGTGCCCACAGTGTCAGTCCACTGAAATCGTACTTTATTAGTACTCAACGACCACCCCATGAATCTCTCAATAGGATTGCGCCCCGTTGTTTGAAAAGTGTACCAATGGGTTCGCGCCCGCGCGTGTGTTGGCCGTGTGCTTGGCGGCGCAGGCTCACCCTGCTCTACTCCACCGTCGTGTTCCTGGCGAGAGAGGCATTCCGGCGTGCCTGTCTGAGCCGGGGAACGACCGCCGACTGGCGTCTCGTCGTCAACCTCCTGTGGATGTCGTGAGTTCCCTATTCACGCAGCCGTGGCTCTCGTTATTCCGCGTGTAGAGCTCTCGCTCAATCACCCAGCCACTCGCTAATACAGCGGTCAGTCGCTGCCGTATAACCCCGTCTTCACTCTGGTTACATCCGGCGACCTTCACTCGCTCATGCTTCCACTCACGTTGAGGTCACATTGCGCCAGACTGTTCCATTTCAGTGTCCAACCACGATAATTGCTGGTCAAAGCAACATACCCAATCAGCTGTCAACCGATTCATTCCACCACTCACCAAAGGAAGCGTGTCGTCTTATCGATACACGCCGCAGGTTACGACGCTTGAATCTAACCATCGCGCTGCAGGTCACACCACTTCGTTATCAGCTTCTCTCTCTTTCCCCAAGTTCATAGAGCCTCGCTCTGCAGCCGTCGTAATGCGGCTCGCTGCCGCCGACCGCTCGACGCTCGGGCGTTTTATTTTTAAAATCGCGCTTGCCGTCGGACATCCCAGCGTGTGCGAGCATCGTCGCCACGAGCCAACTGACGTCGAGGGGGGGGGGGGTCCCTGCGCGGCACGTGGTAGGGTGCCACTGGGGGTAGCGTGTGCGGCGGCGCTGGGATACGTGTGGACCGGCTGGCTGGAGGTCCCGAACGCGGAACGGATGCCCGCCTACCCGGCCGCCGTGTGGGCGTTCGCAGCTTCGGCCGCCGTGGAGCTGCTGTCGGAGCCACTCTGGGTGCTCGCCCAGGCGCACATGCTCGTTCGGCTGCGGGTCAGTGCCGCGCAGCTACCGTCAGAAGAGCATCGCTGGTGGATTCGTTCCTCGATGCCTGTGCTGTTGTGGAGTCGTCAGTAATGGTGGCGCATTGGCACAGCAGTTCGTATTTTTGTATCTTGTTACAGTGCTCCCAAGATTCCCTAAAACACCATTACCAATACAACAGTACGATTCATAATGAGAAACCTGCCAAGCTTCACATTCGATGAACCTGCAGAGTCCTCTGTATTGAAACATCAACAGCTCCAAATGTAGAATGTCCCAATACCTTTTTACATACAGAACACTCCAAGCCCTTTATATCAACAGTATCTCATTTTACAGATTCAACAAAACTTCTTATTTGCAGAATCCCCCGACCTCTTAATTTACAGAATCCCTCCAAGCTGAAAATGGGCCTTGATGCAAAACATCTTCTCCTTCCTCCCCCCCGCCCCCCCCCCTCTTCTGGGTCAGGTGTTGGCAGAGAGCCTGGCGTTGGGCAGTCGGAGTGTTCTCACCGTGGTGCTGGTGTGCCTTGTACCGCACTGGGGCCTCTGGGTTTTCGCTTTGGCACAGGTACCCACATCGAGCGCAGTACACGACAATTGACAATCCTGGAAATGATGATCGCTTCGAAAAGCTGCTCTTTCGGGATAGCCACGTCGACCGCTCCCTCTCTCTCGCTGCGGCTATCCCTTTTGGGATTGCCATGGCAAGTGTTTCTTCTCTCCGCTTCAAAGTATTTGCTTCCCTCGTTGGAGACATCGTCAAGTCAGCTGTTTTTATTTGACCATTCTATATCAATCCAGCGATAGATTAAAGCTTTGCTCTCCCCCCCCGCCCCCCCCCCGCCCCCCCCCCACATGTTTTGGTAATGAGGGTTATGTTTGACCACACTTCATTATGCTGCTCATTGCTGGCTCGTAATGACTCACTTGTTCCGTAAGGCTTTCAAGTACTGTGGCTAGGACTGTTGATGTGGCTCAGTATTGTCGTGCCGGGATGATGGCTTATTATTATTAATGTTGGAGGGGCAATAACCGGTTCATTTATCTCTTTCCACTGCTGTACCCATGGCCTGGAGTCGACCTCAGGTCAACTGTTGATCTACTGCATTGGCATGTATTCCATTATCAAATGTGTAAGCATCAAATTCCGAACTTTATTTTAGTAGATATAGCTGTGGTAGCTGTCTGAAGAAACAGTCCACTTTTATGCAAGTTTTCAGTGAGCCTTCAACATCTCACATGGCCTCAAGAGTGCGTGGTGTGGCCTGGCACAAGCGCTGTGATGAGGTCACAGCAACTCAGTGGCGAATGACTGTCTTCAGGTCTCTCATCTTCTTGCTTTCATTCCACTAACGTCTCTTGTCTACAGTTATCTCATCTGTAGCCGTTTCTCCTTCGTCTCAGTTATCTGTGTCTGCCTCGGTGAGCCGTATCTCGCACGGCCATAGCTCAACGGGACCCTGGACGAATATTCGAGTGTCACATTTTGCCCCAAGATTACAAGTTGGGTGGCCGCCATAATTAATTTGTTAAATCTGCAACTTTGCCAAGTGGCAAACGTGATGACGATAATTCTGTGTGCCTTGCAGGACACTGACGTGCTGTATCAGCATCATCTTTGTTATAATTGCGGTTGTTACCAATAGAGAACCATTTTCAGTTTAGCAACGCTGCTACAGACCGTCTGCTGCCTGCAGCATCGCGTCGCTTCTGCGCTGTCCCGTGCGGTGTAGTTGGCGTACTCCGCTGTCCTGTCCCTCTGCTTCTGCGCTGTCCCGTGCGGTGTAGTTGGCGTACTCCGTTGTCCTGTCCCTCTGCTACTACGCCTACATCACGCGTTACATCGGCTCCGCGGCCGCCAAGGATAGCCGCTTCCCCATCACTGCCACCCGCCAGATGTTCTTCACATGGGGCGTTCAGGTGAGGCCACGCTCTGTGCACGGACGCTGTGTTCGCCTGTGCTTTATGGCTGACATTGTCTCATCTCATCTCATTACCTGAAACCGCTTAATCCTATATAGGGTCACGGTGAGCCGGAGCCTATCCCGGAAACACAGGGCGCAAGGCAGGGATACACCCGACGACGGGACGCCAGTCCATCGCCGGGCATTGCGGGACAATTTTTAGTCTGCGAGCCAATCAACCTATCCAGGAGCATGCTTTTGGACTGTGGGAGGAAACCGGAGTACCCGGCGAAAACCCACGCGGACACGGGGAGAGCATAAAAAACTCCACACAGAAAGGCACCCGAGCCGAGAGATTTGAACCCGGGACCTTCTTGCTGTGAGGCGACAGCGCTACCCACTGGGCCACCGTGCCGCCCGTGGCTGACAGTGTTCTTTGTGAAGTCTGTGCAGAAGCTCCTGGCTGGCTGTCATAATCGATATGTTGATTGTGTGTAAGCTAGCCAAATGGCAAACGCAATGACGATATTTATGTTTGCCTAGTAGGATACCTTGACATGTGCTGTGTTATCATTATCTTTATTATATATATTCCTGGAAGCACTCACCATGAGCGTCTGTGTGCCTCGCCTGCTTGCCCGATTGGCCTGTGGTTGGCCTGTGTGGTTGGCTTGTGTGCTTGGCCTGTGTGGTTGGCTTGTGTGGTTGGCTTGTGTGATTGGCCTGTGTGGTTGGGCTGCTAACACTGTGTGTGCGGTGCAGCCATTTGACTGGGCGCTGGTCACTTTGACTCGAAGCTTCCTGCTGCAATCTTTCCTCAAGCAACTGCTCACTGAAGGTACCCAGCCTACGCTTATCTTTTCAACTAAAACACTTGCTACATCTGGATTAAATAATAGGCTGCCATTTACTGGATTTAAAGTGTGGGTATTTTTCTGTATTTATTTAATTTCATTGAAAGCACTCTCAGAAGCTGCTATTGACGTACAGTACACTTTGAAAATTAACGTTGAGATTCATCGATTACGCATACAGCCCTTTTGTTAGTCCAATTCTGGATGAGGGCTTCATTCTATACGTTGCAGGTTATGAGAGCTGTGTGACCATACTTCACCAAGTCAGTCAGTGGTCTCCACCAACCCTTGCCTCACGCATGCAGGATTACTGGCGTGTGCCAATACGCCTAGTGACAACACAACGCCGATGTTCATTGTCGTGTGATAGAGCCCAAAGTGGTGACTTCAGATGCAGTTCGGTGATGTATTCTGGAAGGATGATTATCCACTGCTTGTTCTGAAAGATTGTTTCGCCTGTTCATTAATTCTCAAGGACTGAAGGGCCAAATTATGCTAGAAACCGGGTAGACTGTGGTGTTTTCATTTATTCATGGGCATCCTGGGAAGCTTAGCTTCACTGCTCAAATTAACTTGGTTTAATCATGGGTGGCTCCCTGTTTTCAACATTATGGTCTCATTACTGTTGGATGATTAGGAGGCGTATAAGCATTAGTCTCATTAACGCACCAAGTCATATTAACACATGTGTGCGTATGTGCCGTTCTTTCCTGCTAGGGGAGAAATACATCATGACTTTCTTCAATGTCCTCAGCTTTGGGGATCAAGGTTGGATACCGTCCTTATTTTTCTGTGCAGTGTACTTTGAGCCTTTGGGGCACGCAGCGATATCTCCGTGTGCTTCGGCGCATTGCGGGACACTCCGGCAACCTTACGTTGAGAGACGCTGTTAATTGTTGTGCGTGGCACAATATTCAGTTCTATAAAGCACTATAACAGTGAAAATAAAGTGAAATATTCGCCACAAGATTGGAAACCACCTATTAAGACAAAATTAAACCGGGCCTTTCCGTAGCTCTATCAGAGGCACTTCCAGCAGAAGAACTGGTGCGAGCGAGTACCAGCAGGTCTGCACCTGTATCGTCTTTTACGGCAGCACGTGTCTCCCCTGCGAGGAGCTTTCTGTGCAGCCTTGTGGCGCTGCGAGCATTGCCGGCGGGCGCTGACATGAGCTGGGTGGTCCGTGCAGGAGTGTACGACGTGGTGAACAACCTGGGCTCCATGGTGCCGCGCTTTGTGTTCCTGCCCATTGAGGACAGCTTCTACGTTTTCTTCGCGCGCTCTCTCGACCGCGGGAAGACCGCCGCGCAGCAGAGTCAGGTGCGGACTGGGGGCCGTGCGCGTCACCTCCTGAACACGCTTTTCTCCGCGCTCGGTCGCAGGACGGTGATGTGCAACGACTCTCCGTTCCAGCGGCTCACCATTTTTGTGCATTAAATCGTACGAGTCAGAATGCGTCACCCGCAGTGAACGATAATTATTTGCGTACGATGGCTGTAGGTTATGGCGGGGAACAGGAAGTAACAACAATCGCAATGAAAAAACAAAACCTATCTCAATCTCGAGGCTGGTGTGAATGAGACACAAGCTTCTTATGAATACATTTGTGATCCTGGATTGTCACAATTCATTGGATCGGAGGGTGTGCTGGTGTATTGTCATGTGGCTGCTAGGTTAGTGATCAAATTGTGGTCCCAAGTAAAACAGGCTTGAATGTAGGACATGAACAGCACCATTTGTAATTATCTGTATGTATCGACGGTAGAATCGGCCTGAACAGCGTAAGTCGTGTAGTAGCCCGGTCAACGTTAGTACTGCACTTGTTTTTTGCACAAATATTGACCCCTTCAAGTGCCACGTAAGCCTTGACAGGCCCTTGTTAACAGCACTTGCATCAACAGTCGAAGAGAGAAACTTGAGAAACAGTTTTCTCTTTGTGGTGATTATTAACGTACCACGCTGTGTGCTGTTATTCTGGAATCTGTCACGCACGCTACACCATTGGCAATTGTAATTTGAAGTCTGGCCCGGACCTCCTCTGAACAGCAGCGCCGGCCAGATAAGTGTGGTTGGCAGCGGCGCTGGCCCCACAGCCCTCGCGCATGCGTGCACTGCCCTCAACAGACGCTCGCTAACAACACTTCCCGCACCCACCCACGTGCCACGTGCAGGAGGACATGGCTGTAGTGGCCAAGGTGCTACAGTCGCTGCTGAAGCTGGTGCTGCTCATCGGCGTCACCATCCTCACGTTCGGCTTCTCGTACTCGCATCTGGCACTTGACCTGTACGGAGGATCGCTGCTGACCTCCGGCGGCGGTACCCAGCGACACCTCACGACACGTCGCCGCGTTCCGTCATCGAGCGTCACTTAGTTGGGACACAGCTCACGCCCGGCTCTGTCGAGCGCGCGTGTGACCTTGCTCAGAGCTCGGCGTTCATCACGCCGAGGCTTCCACTTTGTTCACAGGGTGGTCCGCCTCCGCTTGTTGCGGAGGTTTACGGTTCGAATCCACGTGCGGGTGCATTAATTAAAATACGTTCCGTCTGCGTTTGTTAGAGATCCCATCATTCCCACAGAGTATAAAAATAAAATGATTAGAAATATATACATTCGCCCTGGATGCTTTAAGGATCTCAGGGGTCAACCAAAATATGCAAATTACATCGGTGCAACGTGATTTAAAGGCCCATGAACTCGAAACGAGTCCTTTTAACAACCACATTATGGGCAGCTCGCAGCATGTGAAATATGATTGCATTTCGTTAATATAACAACTCATCAGCCAGATGTGGACTGCATTGATCACGCGGCTAAGCCGTGCTTACACAATATGCTATTGTGTAGCTTGTGCAGTGTGACGTGTCGTTAAAATAAGAACTCACCAGCCAGCTGTAGACTGCATTGGTCACGCGGCTAAGCCGTGTTAACACCAATATGCTATTGTGTAGCTGGTGCAGTGTGACGTGCATTGTCGATTTTCCTGGGCAGGTCCAACACTGCTGCGCTGGTATTCTGCTTACGTGCTCTTCTTGGCGTTGAATGGCATCACGGAGTGCTTCGTGTTTGCTGCTATGAAGCAGAGCGAAGTGGACAGGTAAGCCCTGCTGCAATCCGTTGTACGTAACCATGTTCGGGTGCTTGTCAATGAATAGTAATTGCATCTACAGAGCGCTTTTCACCCGAGCATCGCAAAAGCGCGTCACAGAGCTGCGGAGAGAATGGCACGACAACGGCACTAGAATGGAAAATCAACAACAACAACATTTGCTTTATGGGTTTTCTGAAATTTAAATATAAAATATCATGACCAGTGCTTGTCATCAGGCAGGCAACACGCCCTGCCATGGCTACTGTCCTTCTGCTTGGTCCAATAGCTGATGTCGGTTAGATTACAATTACACAGGCACCCTTAGATTAAGTTACAGTTGCGCTGTAACTGTGATTACAATACCATCAACTTAAAAATCGCATCTTTCCTTTTTATGACAGGTCTAACACATTACTACTGTCGCTTTGCACAGCATAATCTTTGAGAGTTGCTCTTAAGAGCTGTTTTCTTAGGTTCGCAGTGGCAAGCAAATTTTCCTTCCTGATGTTCACCTCATTCTTTAGTGACATCTTCAGGAAATGAGTAATGTAGCTGAAAAGAATAGTGTTTCATATAAATATATGCCGCGTACGCGGGTGTTCTTGTGATATTGATAGCGCATTCTGAAGCGCTCATGATTCCGTTGTTCGCTTCTCTCGGCGCTGGCGCGTTAACACCGTGCCGACCGCTCCGCGGCAAGGTTCCGCCGCGGCGAGTGCCGCCGTGACACCGCTGCGGCGGCGTGTTCACGCGCACGCAGGTACAACGTGAAGCTGCTGGCCTTCTCGTCGGTGTTCCTGGCGCTGTCGTACGTGCTGACGCGAGCGCTCGGCTCCGTGGGGTTCGTGCTCGCCAACTGCCTGAACATGAGCCTGCGCCTGGCCGCCAGCCTGAAGTTCATCGCCGACTACTTCCGCGGGACTCCGCACGAGCCGCTCGCCGCCCTGCGTCCCAACCTCCCCCTCGCGCTCGCATTCCTCATCAGCTGGGCCGTCACCGTCTACTCGGAGGTAGCGCATTTTTATCATCGCCGCCGCCGCCGTCGTCATCCGAATCGATGCGATTGTCAATGCAGCCAAAGGGCCGTGGACCTGGCCCCAGCGGCGGCGTTAATCGTCGCTTGTTGCTGAGGTTGAAGGTTCGAGTCCCATGGCCGCCCAAATTCACGCTGCAGGCGTATTAACTGAAAAATCTCTCTCAAGAACCGTTCTCTCCTCAGGATAGCTGCGGTGAACGTTCTTCCTCTCCGTACGGCTATCCTGAAAGAGAAGCTCTAAAGAGCAATGAAAACCGACCTAACTGTAAATATACACGCCGTTCTCTTCATACTGTGATAACGTTCATGAGTGTAGGCCCTCGCTTGCCAGCTTCATGGTCATATTCGGAAACATTACCTGCAAATGACTCAGGGTTATACATGAGCAGTGTGACAATCATACCACTGGCTCAAGGTCAGCGTTGCACATGGGTGTTTGCGTTCACAGGAAGACACCTTTGCTTCTACGTTTTCTTCGCGCGCTCTCTCGACCGCGGGAAGACACCTTTGCTTTTTTTAATTTTCGCACGAACGCTCGCGCTCAAAATCTCTGCGCCTTACCACCTCCGTGTTGCATCTTTTCCCCCTGCAGTCGGCGCTGTGCTGTGACCGCGGCACCGGTCCGCGTCTGCTCCACATCATCGTGGGAGCCGTGTGCCTCTCGGCCGCCCTCCTCACCGCTGCCCGCACCGAGCGCGAACTCGCCTCGTTCGTTCGCCATCGCTTCTTCTCCGCGTTTTTCCAAACGAAGCAGAGCTGACTCCCGGCCACCTCTCGTCCCCCCCCCCATCGCTCTTCAGGGGCCTCGGATGCAAGAAATGAACTTGAGCCCCCTTTTCTGTTCTCATTTCTTAATAACCTGGCACCTGGGTCTCTGAGCCTTTGGCCCCGTGTAGTTGCACTGCTGCCACTCTCCGTAGCTACAATGCCAGCTCGGTATCCGTTACACACTGGGACATACAATTTGCCCACAGCAAGCGCCCGAGTGTTGGCGCTGTTATAAGAGATGTCATTGAGGTTCATCATCACTTTTACAAGAGAGACCTTTGCAAGAGCAGTGAAATCGTTTTTTTCAGATGCATCCTTTTCTATTAGAGCACTGTGGCCTATTGCAGTACACTCTCGTGACGTACTGTTTAAGGACCCATTTTCTGTCCAAGACAAGCTGTCTGCGATGACAGGGGGGGTGAAGTTGGTTTCAGCTGCCGTTACCTTTAAAGCCACGATTTTTTTGGCTGCCAGAAGAGGCTGCCTTTACAACATGTGCTTTTTGTGAGAATGCTTTCAGGCTATTGTGGCATTCTTGCCGTGTGCACTATTTTGTGTTACTCTCCACACGTTTTTACCAATGAATGCCAGTTAAGGGTGTGGGCCCGTGTTTCAACACATTTAGGCTGTGGAAATCCTTCATTCTCATGAGTTATTGTTAAAATATACTTTTTGTTACATGACCAGTAACAGTTTAAAAAAAAAATGTAGTTACTTGTTTGTGCCGCACATGTAAAAGTATATTGCCTTAAATGTAACATTCCAGGCTTTTTAACAGAGAAATGTCGGGAGTTGCTGCATCACTGTCGGTTATTTCTTCCACCCCAGCTGCCTCTGTCCATCCAGCAGTGTTAATGGTTGACCACAGTCAGTCAGCAGCTCATACGTGGTGGGGTAAAATGTAGGTACACACAGCTCTTATGTCAGGTGAGCATGGAAGAGTATATTATATACCATCTAGAGCTCTCCAGTGTAGGCGGTGGCACGTACAATCGAGCAAGTGCATCACACGGTGACTTAAGCCATGACGCCACTTGAGTCATTGCATTCGTTACTAATGTTCCGTTGGTTTAGTTGTAAATAAACATGACCTAAAGAGACACCAAAACGCATCGGATTGATTGTTCGTCATGAAACAGCTCTTAGGACAATTGTGGCATAGTTGCAAGGCTAGCTATACCGTATTGAAGAGTCATAACATTTCTAAAACCTTATTGAGGATGCCATGTTACTTGCCACCAAGTTTTCAGACTAAAGTTCAGTCACTGATGTCCACTCGCTGAGTTGTACGTCTGTGCATGGGCAGTGCTTCACGGTGAGCTCACGACACATTCTTGGGTGTTTTCCAATCATGTTGTGTCGTCGCTTAATTTTGGTGCTGTTCTAACGCGTGTCAATCGGCAGCCTTAAACACAATGCTGTGTGCACTCTTTGTGCATCTATGGTGATGCTATTTGACTTTCACGACAGAAAGAACGATCATTTCATCAAAGTGCACCAGTTACAAGAGAGAGTAACTACCCATGCAGTGTCCTGCCTGAAAGAACTTTTCTGTATGACGAGTGTCTTTGTCATCGACAGTCTTGGAATCGGTTCGAAGACTTTGCTGTGTTTGGGTTACACAATGATCTAATCTTTGCAATACTACATTTTAAATCACAGAATTTATTGTTCAACTAGAATTGCTCTCCACAGTCATTCCCTCAGGACAGCCATGTCGAGTGTATCCCCTTTTGTCCCTCACCAGATTTTCAACAGCAACATTGGAGGCATCTTCAGGCGTTTCTTAATACCTTACATCACCTCATTCCACAGCGTTTCACAACTTTCAAACACAATTTCGTTTGTAATGATGTCGGTTTGCACGGCTCGATGCGTGACGATTGCTTCGAAAAGCTGCTCCCTCGGGACAGCCGCGTCGATCGCTTCCTCTCTCCTCTCCTCGCGACGTTTCGCCTCACACGTCAGAGGCATCCTCAGGCGCGAAACGTCGCGAGGTGGAGAGAGGGAGCGATCGACGCGGCTGTCTTTCCGTGTGGCGAGAGCGGCCGTTACTGATAACATCGCAGTGTGTACGCCACAGGACAGCAAAGGTGGGTGACAAACATAAAATAACACCAGACATTTTTGTCCGTTGTCACTGACATCTTCACAACGCACACTAAGGGAACATATTCTGCGCCAGCGCATTAACGTGTACCTTGCGTCACATGCACACGAGATTACCATCGTACTGTTATCATCTATGAAACACCCCCGCTATAAAATTGCCCATTTGTGGTAATGGCTGAGGAAGAAAACTTTAATTCTATAAACTTCCATTCATACCTCGTTACACTTTGTTTGCTGTGCATTAACCCTGCATTGTTACAAGGTCTCCCCTGAAAGAGAAATGTTGTCTAATTGGGCTCTCAACTGCTCTCAATAAAGCAAATACATGTACAGTTGTGTAAGAATAGTTTGCTGAGCAGTGATTATGCGGCGATTCTCTATTTTTTGGACGCAGGCATAGCTCGGATGACAATGCAATCTAGTGAAAAGTTTGAAGACCGGTGCCAAACCGATCCTGGGCCCGCCATAGAAACGATCCTTTAAAATTACTATTTATAACGGTTATTGGGAATTTAAAATTGAATTGGGTTAAAACGAAGTTCTTTATGAACATACCTAATCACACTGCTTTGTTTACATTTGAATGCAAATCAGTTAATTTTAATTTAAAATAAGTACATTGAATACGATATAAAGTGAACACAAGTGCAATTAAGACGTTTTCTACTGTTTTTAGTCTTAGCCATTTATTGTTTGATGTATACTATAAGTTGAGAAGTACGCTTGAAGGAAACGTTTGACAAGAGGTCAGTTTCCTGAATTGTAATCAGGAAGAGCTCGCAATCGCTCCGTTTCCTTGAGAGCTTCTTGGTTGAAAACGTTTTTGTTTGTGAGTTTAGCGAAATCTAATTCCTCAAGACGAAGTCCTTCAAACGACCTGACACGCAAACAATAAATGGCTAAGACTAAAATAAGTTTTTAAAAAAGTTTAATGACCCGCTTTTACTGCACTTAAAAGTAGAAAATATTTTTTTTGAACACAAAATCAATCTGTCTGGGGATACAGACTAAAAGTGGGTAGCCAAACACTGACCGTATAAGACTACAGTAATCTTTTCCTTTAGTGAAAACCTTTAAACCTTACTTATATTAAGTGATAACCGATAGTTATTCCTTTTACAAACATTAGAAAACATGTGACTAAAATAATTATAATGTAAATCTCACTGTATTATCAGTCAATCGTAAGTCACATATTGTCAGTATTTGGCCACCCGCTTTTAGTCTGCATCCCGAGATAACTTGATTTAGTGTTCAAATAATTCATTTTCTACTTTTGAGTGCGGTAAAAGCGGGTCATTAAAAAAATATTTATTTTATCCTATTTTATTAATAGCTTACACACTGAGACTCTTCCCTAACATGGGGTGATGCGCCCATTGCTCTGCAATATTGAAATCAAATCTCTTAAAATAGCTAAAAACTAGGAAAGATTATATTTTTTTAAGTCTGTTTGGAAATATTTCCCCGATGAAGATCAGCAGCCTGCAATGGGGGGGGGGGGGCTGTGTTTGGAGATGGTTACTTGAGATGAATGAATGATATCTTAATGCTTACAGCTGATGTTCTGTTCTAAACTGTTATAACTTGTATAAGAGATGCATGATAGCCGTTCTTGCCCCATAGGCTGCACTGCTACAAACACAGGAGGTGTGAGGCTGTTATACGTTGTATATCCAGAAAATAATAAGGTTGTCCGAGTACTGCGTCACGTTTTCCTGTGAGAAAGCTTGCTTACTGGCTGCACCATCGCTACTCTGCACCGCCGTGTGCACCTTTACATCCACTCGGCATAAAATCTGCGTTTCAATATCGTGTCGAGAGCAGCTCTGGATACACAAAGGTGGCTGGGCAATCCTGGCCAATAGAACCAAGCGATTGCTGTGTGACAGCCTTATATAACTGATTTCTAATCGGGTTTTTTTTTATCCCACCAGACTAAAAGTTACACACGTAAAAATATATATTTCTTCAAAAGAGTGCTGCAGCTTAGCTATTTACAGCTCATATACAGGAACCCCCCAACCATATCACAATATTTTAATGGTGTACAATAGTCGGGTAGGGTAGGGAAACGATCAGCAGCCCAGATGAAATGGGTTTGGTGTCACTATGATTATAGTTTGTCAAATTTAATTGAAACATAAGAGGCCTTGTCTAATAATAAAATCTGCTGGCTCAGACAATGCAAACAACTGTGTAGGTTGTAATGTTTTCACGTGTGTTCTCTGTCCATTAACAGCGCTACATACTTTTATTCAATGACTTTAATCACATCAGAAGGCTAAATGGTGAACAGTCATCATATTTCCAGGTGGTGGTGTATCATCTGCCCCTACGTAATACCAACACAGATGTGCGTTGCCACAGTGCCGGTGCAGCAAGCAAACACACACATTAAACCTAACAAAGTTAAATGGTGCCAAAAAAAATGACGTCTGTTGTTGAATGATTACATAACTAAGGACTTGAGTCCCGGAAAAGTTGTTGTAACACACTGTACTATAAAACCTAGTTACATTTGTACAATACCTGACGCTCGCATCAACGGTGAGTGATATCAGATCCAGCTCCAGGGTATGACTCCATCAACCAACCCACACTGACCAGCGTGGTGAAGTATGGTCAAAAGAACCCTCACGATTGACAAGGTGTAAGACCATCCCAGCAGTGGATCGACAAGGGGTGGTAAACTAAAGTGGCTATTGATGATTGCTTCTAAAAGCTGCTCTCTCGGGACAGCCGCGTCGATCGCTTCCTCTCTCCTCCACCTCGCGACGTTTCGCCTCACGTTAGAGGCATCCTCAGGCGCAGGTGGAGAGAGGGAGCGATCGACGCGGCTGTCCCGAGAGAGCAGCTTATCGAGGCAATCATCAACCATCGAGCCGTGAAAACCTACATCATTAATGTGACTTGTCAAAACCAAACAAGGGGTACTAGCTTGACATCTTGTCACTGGGAGGGTGCTTGTCACCAACCAAGAGGCTCAGGTGATGTGTAGTGTGGCACGTTGTAAAAATCCTTGCAGGTTCCGTTTGGTCAGCAGCTCTTCGTTGTGAAGGTGTTGTGTGATGCTGATCCAGAGATTCGTATTACAGATGCGTCACTGACAGAACGTGGGTTAATATGTGGAAAACTGTACTGGGTCACATTTGATCTCCACTGGGTTTAAAGTTCCAAAGACAGTGTCACAGTCTATCCTGGGCCTGTGCAAACACAATCCATATACTATATATAAATAGGCTGTAAATTATGCATGTATCTCAACAGATGCCGCAACAAATTATATACATTTCTGATGGCTACATTATTTTCAGCATTTGAGCCAGATTTGGTTTGTTGTAGTATCTGTAAAATAGTCGGTCACTTTTCACAAGTGACGAGTGGGCTCTTAAGATTAGACCCAGTCCTCCCCACCCCCCACTGCCAACCAGCTTGGTAAGTTATGATCAAACAACAACCCAATGATATACAGAGAATGGTAAAGTCTTCAATGGTAGATTTCAAAAGAATTTCACTTCTCTCACTTTTCAGTGAACACTTTTTCGATAGGAAGACCTCAAACTTTACGCACACATGCACATAGAGCACAGTTCTGGCATGGGAACTACCAGACCACTTGTCGCACATTAGTAAATTCATATCAAAGGCTAATGATGAGCCCTTGTTTTTTTTAAAACTGTTATATGCTCTCTACTACTGTAAGCAATGTCACGGCAACAGGTAAGATTTTAAAGCAACGCAATGTAAAGCAACATAGCACTTAATTTCATAACACCAGCATTCAAAAAAGCACGGTTTAACGTTTGTTGATAATGATAAATATTAAGGTGTCCCTTTGCAGAAGGGATGGCGACGATATGGGGAGTTCAAAACGAAGCAGTCGATCAACACTTCACCTCTCTTAATCCACACCAGACTTTGCAGCCCCAGTGATTTTGACGTGGTGCAACATATTGCGTGAGGACACCCGAGTGGTGTGGCGCGGTGGCCCAGTGGGTAGCCCTGTTGCCTTCTCACAGCAAGAAGGCTCCCGTTTCGAATCTCGGCTCGGGTGCCTTTCTGTATAGAGTTTGCATGTTCTCCCTGTGTCCGCGTGGGTTTTTGCCGGGCGCTCCGGTTTCCTCCTACATTCCAAAAAAACATGCTGCTGCATTGGTTAATTGGCTTGCAGACTAAATTGCCCGCAGTGCCCGAGATGGACTGGCGTCCCATCGTGCCCTGTGTTTTGCCGGGATAGGCTCCGGCTCACCGCGACCTTGTACAGGACTAAGCGGTTTCTGACAATGAGATGAGACACCCGAGTGGAAGATAGACTAAACGGTGGGACAGAGCTCTCGCCAGTGTGGGTTCACACACGGCTGTCTGACTTGAGTTTGGCACCATTTCCAGGACAAGACACCAGGGGTTCTTTCCCACCGGCCACGCCAATGTCTCCGCCATCACTGCCCTCTGCCATCCCTTCGGTGGCTGCTAGCGGGATGGTGCCATCGCCCTCCATCCCGCCGTCACCGCTAACCCTGCGGCTCTGGACGGCGCGGCGCGCGGTCATCGCCGCGTACACACAGCCGTAGCCGGCCGCCGCGATCATCATGACGCACAGGAGGCCACACACGACCCCCGCCACCACCACGGTGGCCAGGGCGTAGCGCACGCTCGGCTGACGCGCTCGCCCGCGGTGGTGGAACATGCACGGGTCGTTAATACCGCGCTGCAGCAAGCGCGGAGGCAGCATGCTGGGCTGTTCCACCGAGAGGGCTCCCGAGGCCAGCTGGGTCAGGGGACGGGGCTGCGCTGGGGGCGGCAGCTCCTGCACCGATAAAGCCAAGGGTTCCTTTGCGGAGAGAGACAGGGGTGTCTTTACCGGCAAGAACAGAGGTGGCTGCTTTGCCAAGAATGGTGAATGTTGTGACGGTGGCGACGCTGGGCGCTGTGCCGATAACGGCGTGGTCTCTTTTGAGGAAGGTGGAGGTTGGTGTTCGGAGGGTGTAGTGGGATGTCCTTCGTCCTGATCGTTCCGCCTCACCTGGGCCTCCAAGCGCAATGACTCCGTGGGTCCGTGTGCCCGGTCTGATTTGTTGCCGTGGGTTTCGCGCAAAGATGATTGGCACCAAGAGAACATGTCGGAGGTCATTTCCGGCAGTGGCCTGTTCCGGAGCGACTTCGGTGCAGAGCACAACGGTCTGTCCACATCCCCACCTGCACAATCACAAGATGAACGAGCGTCTAAGTCTGGCGTATACGTTGATTGTGGTGTTAATGTAGGTACGCCGGTTTGTCATAGATAATGGTAAAAAAAAAAATCGGTTTTTGGTCTTTTGTTGCATGTGTAAAATATCTGGATGATATTCAAGGATGTGGAAATCTGCCCTGAGTGAAGGTGGTGACAAATATGGTAAGTGTTACCAATTAAATCCTAGTTATGATGTATTGAAAATCAATAGTGAATTATTCACTTGTATGCTCAGAGTATGCAGACCTGAGTAATGTTACCTTATTTTTCCCATACAGTTCATGATAAGCCAAATGATGGCATCATAATGAGAAAATGTCTTTTTTGCATGGATCACTAGAGTGAATTGTACCGGAGGTTCATAGAATATCATTTGGCCCGTGTTATTTTCCACGCTACAGAAACGTGCCAAAAACGTCTCACCACCACGCCCCATAAAACGGATAAGGACTCGTTTCACCAGCATGGAATAACACATTTAATCCAACAGCCTCTGGCTTGTCTGCACGAAATTTTCCCAGCAAACATTTGTTTAATCTGGCATACTGTAGAATACCTAAAACATAAACAAGTTTGTGGCCAATTTAATGATGTAGGTTTTCATATTTCACTGCATGATGATTGCTTCTAAACTAAAGCTCACTTGTGATATATCAACAGCTTTTCTTTCGGAATAGCCGGGCTGATCCCGAAAGATCAGCTTCTGGAAGCAATCATCAAGTTTGTGACCTGTTATATATAATCCTTTTGCTGAGTTACCTGATGCTAGAGGCTGAACGCCTGCTTTTCTGGTAAAATAAGCATTGAGTAAATTAGCATCGTAGATCCAGTATTTTCCAGCAGCATGTATTTAAAAAATTACATTTTGGGCCGGTTCAACTTTATATCTACCATCAGCAGTGTGACCTTGTCAGCAGTTGTCAGACCGTGGTGTCTTGAAAATATCCCACATAATAAACGTGGCCGTGCGATGCAAACCTCGAAACGTAAACCACTGCAGCCACAGCTTCAGTCCCCAAAGGGAGCAGTCGCATTCCCAGGGGTTGTACTCAAGCTGCAGGGAGATCAGTTGTCCCAGCGGCCCAAACAATCCACTGGGGATGCTCGCCAGACGATTGGCGCGCAGGTCAATCCTCTCGAGAGCAGTGGCGCCTCTGAACAAACCCTCGGGCAGTCTGGAGAGGCGATTCCAGGAGAGGTCGACAGAGCGCATCTTCCGCGAGCGGTGGAACAGCTCTTCGCTCAGCTTCTCGAGGCGGTTGTGCGCTGCCCGCAGCGCCATCAGGCCTGGTAACAGTGACAGCGCGACGGGGGACATCTGCACGATGCGGTTGTGGGACAGGTCCAGGTGTCGCAGGTGTGACAGCGGGTGTGGCGGGGCCACCCACCCGGCGTGGAAGCCGTCGAGCTCGTGCAGGGCGTTGTGGCTCACATTGAGCGTGGAGAGGGAGCTCAGGCTCTGCAGGAGGGCGAGGAGGCCAGGTCCACGGATTCGGTTGTGGGACAGGTCGAGGTGGCGAAGGGACGGCACGCGGTGGAACGCGCGCTCCCGCATGCTGCGCAGCGCGTTGTGGCTCAGGTTGAGCGCGAGCAGCGCCGGGCAACCAGAGAAGGCATCCTGCGGGAGGATGGCGATGCTGGCATGGGACGCGTCCAGGACTTGCAAGGAGTCCAGGTGCAGGGTACTGAGCACGAACGGTGCGGGGTGGTGGCCCCGCAAGAACAGGGCTCGTGTGCCCGGCGGCAGGGCGCTCGCGTTCATGTGGCCGCTGCAGGCGAGGGTGGCCGGGGAGGGACATGTGCAGCCCTGAGGGCACGTTGAGGCCAGCGACGCAGTGGAGCACAAGACTATGACAGCCAAGATCGTCGTCGCAGTGTCTGGTGGTGGGAGAGAACAACAAAAGCAGCAGCCGTTCAGGGAGAGAGGCTTCATTAATAAATAAACTACAGAGCGAGGTCTCTCTCGTGTTTTTCACGCAAGAATATTGTGAAAATATGAAAATATCTCATCACTGTCACCATTAACAAATGGTGATTAAAACTAAATGCGTGCGTTTGGGGCAATTGGGAAGGTATCAATCACATTAACAGCTGGAAGCAATATTGTACAAAGTGCTGCCTTGTTAATTTCAATTGTTCATTTTCACTATTCCTTTTAGAGCTCAAACGTAAACGCCACGTGCACGCATACATGCAAACACGACATGTTGCTATGCAGCACTAGTATACCTATACACAGCATGCCAGTAGTAAACACTCACGTGTATGTCTATACCCTTACTATATCTATACCCTTACTCATCAAACGACAGCAAGCAGCGAGTGTTCTGTCTCACCTGCTCTCCACATGATTATGTGCCGCGTCGATTGGACACTTGCAGCTTTGTCCCCGTGTGCGTGTCCTCTCGTCCCTGTCCACCCCTGAGCTCGTTCACTTGTATGTGGTGCTGCGGCGCGCGTTCATGGCGATGGTTAGTGTCAGTGCGCACGCACACACGCACACACGCGCGCGCACACAAACAACACAGTTAATCCCGCGAGCCAACGTCACACAGCACCTGTCAACCCGAAAACACCCTCGCGTCATCCTAATCCGAGTCACCAGATTCATGTGCACTCGGTGAATCGTTTTACGGGTCTGGTGTTAAGCCAAATCCACGAGTCGCCTCTGAGCTGGGAGACCCAACTTCTCACATCTCCCAGTCTCCTCAATTCTCATGCAGGTGTTTTTGGTAACACGCAGCAAGAAGGTCTCGGGTTGGAATCTTTCTGTGTGTTGTTTGCATGTTCTCTCCCCGTGTCCGCGTGGGTTTTTGCGGGCACTCCGGTTTCCTCCCACAGTCCAAATAACATGCTGCTGCATAGGTTAATTGGCTCGCAGACTAAATTGCCCGCAGTGCCCGGTGATGGACTGGCGTCCCATCGTGGGTATATCCCTGCCCTGCGCCCTGTGTCTGCCGGGATAGTCTCAGACTCAACGTGACCCTGTACAGGACTAAGCGGTTTCTGACAACGAGATGAGAATATAGGCAAACAGTGTAATATGGAGCAATTGGAAGACGTCTATTGAAAGCTAATTTACCCTGCACTCACCTTTCAATGATTGGTCTCTACGCAATTTTATACTGTACTATATTATAAATGTAAATGCAAATCGAATTTACATTTATATTGATTTCAATGGCCCAGTACATCTTCTGGTGACCAGTGGCTCGGGAAATTTAATATAGTTATGCATTTTATGATATTCTATATTTTATAAGCACTGGGAGACAAGATGGCCCAGTGGTAACATCTGCTGCCCCTCGAAGAAACAGAGTTCTGCCTAAGGCGGTTCGAATCCTGCTTTACACACCTTTTGTGTACAGAATTCGTGTGCTCTCCCCGTCTTCTGCGTGAGTTTCCTCCGAGTTCTCTGACTTCCTCTCACAAGTAAAATATACTGATGGGTTGGCTAACGGCGTGGATTGACTCCCCCCCCCTCCCCTGCAGTTTCCGCGCTTAGAATGAATGCCTTATGAATTGTATGTATTAAATACTGGCTGCAAAGCATGCGTTTATTATCATAGATGTCTCGGCTCTGGATAGGCTGCGGCCCCCCGTAATCCTGTACGGGATTAAGCGTATATTGATAATAAATGCACGATGATTTCAAGTGGAGAAATGTCCTGATAACAGAAAAAACATGATTTAAAGATTGGAATTTGCATATACGATGCCGTGTGTGTGTGTGTATATATGGTGCTATTTTCAGTACACTTTGATCATGTCATAGCTATTTTTGGCCAGCTATTTAGAATTTCAAAAATCTACGTTAAAATGTATACCCATACTCATAATAGGACTATGATTGTGTCTATTGGCATCCCTAAGCGTTGTTTCAGCCATAGGACAGCCAAAGGATAACATAGGACCGTTCATTGTAAGCTAAATACATGCACAGCTTCTAAACGCATTTTTAATAAGCAGCACATCCTTCCATACATTATTCTGATGGAAAAAAGACGGTGTCTTTGGATACTAGGAAGTAAGGCCTCTCTTCTGTGGGGCATCCTTATGTAAACATTCTGCTGTCTATGTATTTTTTTAAAATCGGATTCAATTGCTTCCTACGCTGATGAAGAGCGCTGTGTTTTTGGGTTAAAGCAGGAATTTCTTGGCACGATGTCGAACGTTTGGCTGCATGTGAGGAAACCCAAACCGCACATTAATAATTGTGCAGTAGAGAAATAAAGCCATGGAATGTCTACACAACAGTGGGGACATGAACATGAACTTTTCACCCAGAGAGGAGTTCGATAAGAGACTGTTTGTGGGTTATGCATTAATTTACGTAACCTCCACATATATAATCTCTCCAGTCATGAGCTTCTTGATGATTAAGCCCTGCATGCAACAAGCGACGATTTGCACAACTGCACAAACGTGCACTGTGTATAATCCACCCCAAATCCTGCCGCATAACCCACTCAAATTGATGAATGCATCTCTGGCTATATTTGAGGATATGTTTTTACACCGCATTTAAAAATATAATTTCCCAACTGTTGCCACAAACGTGTATATAACGTTCCATCGAAAGAGCAAATTGGCAACCTTACAATTGCGTGCTCGTGCCACTGCTGGGGGAACGGTCTTCACCGCTAGAGAGAGCTGTAGAAAGCCCCTCGAGTGGATATTTGGCCTACTTATTCATGCCTGGTGGACATCTTGTGTGAGAGTACCCACACTTTACCCCCAACACACCCGACCAACTGATCAACTGTTTTGTACCCGTTTATACTGCTGGGTGGAGAGAAGAAGATGGATTTTAAGAAATTTGCTCCACCAGCAACAACTGTATTGCAAGACCAGTGGCTATTACTTCACAGCAACATCCCTTAAAAGTAATAATGTAGGGGAAATATTCCTTCACCCGGAAATGTATTTTCTATATGCACCTCAAAGTTCACTGCTGTCGAATTCAACCCAATTATATTTCTTAAAGTACATTGAATACCTGAATGTGGCTCACCTGTGTGTATTTTGTTAGTGTAAATGTGCTAAATACATAAGCACATCGTACCACATACGTTATTAACCTCAAGCCGAAGGCTTATATCAAGTTCTCAGTTTAACAGCATTTTGTATTAAATGTTCTGAAGGTAAAGTTTAATTCACATAC
This sequence comes from Mordacia mordax, assembly GCA_036362905.1. Classification (NCBI taxonomy): domain Eukaryota; kingdom Metazoa; phylum Chordata; class Hyperoartia; order Petromyzontiformes; family Petromyzontidae; genus Mordacia; species Mordacia mordax. The sequence continues at coordinate 1,606,248 of JAZEWT010000024.1, read as the reverse complement.
TGCTTGCAGTGTTTAAAGTTCAGGTACAAAATGAGGTTGTACCAAGGAAGTTTCATAAATGTCCTACACTTTAAAAAATCACCATATTCATGGATAATATTACCGCATAATTCGTTATTGATTTTGGGATTAGATCGCATAAGTAAAATGTGTTGAACACCCACCTACATCCAACACAGCCAATTAATGTTGTCACGTGAACAAACCCGCAAATTTTATTACTGCTTCAGTACAACCACATGTTGCAGAACGAGCCACTTGCTTATATTTGCAGCTAATAATGTATGAGTTTATTTGAATGTATACATATACGTTCTCCCCGCAGCTCCGTGCAGCGCTGTGTGACTCTGGTGAAAAGCGCTCCAGAAATGCAATCATTCTTATATCTCTACTGAAGCCCCACGTTGCTGTTATTTACCACGTGTGAATGTTGGCTATTGCTGCATCGCTGTCTGCCATCAAGTCACGTGCCGAATCGTTTGGCTGGCTCCGTACCGTTTTACAACAAAACTTATCCAGACGTATATTTGCACCATTGCCAACAGAGCTGAGCATAATATATTCTATAGTGAACTGAAAAAAAAACATCACAATGGTCCGTCACATTTGAACGCATATTCTATTAATACAGAACCGAAAAAATATCACAATACTCCGTCATATTTGAACGCATATTCTATTAATGCAGAACAATCGTTAATTTATTCGTTGGATATTTTGGGGACTTCGAGATGCGAAACCGTAAAACATGCAATGGCTACGCTGCTCTAACAACCACTTTCAACACAAGACACGCACATTTGAAAAGCTCACAGTAATTTACAGCAATGCTGACCAGCACATCGGCAAGGACCTTGGTAACATGTCTTGGGCACAATGTAACATTATTGCGAGTTTGTTCCTCGTTGAGAAACTCTCAAAGCGTCAACGCCACTCGCACAGGAGACTCAGTCTGCATTAAGACGCGAAGCAGGCGTGCTTCCTGTCGGGAATTTCCACGAGGCATTGCATTCGGTCGACAAACTCGCACACATCGGGGCAGCGTTGATTACCTGTGCTTGTCATAGCGCATTGGGAGACGCACAGTTACTTGTTGTACGCGGTCTTGTCCTTTGCAACGCCGTTCTTCACGCGTCTCACGTGGCGATTGTCTCACATCTTTATTCGTGCACTCGCCCGCGACCTTTGCAGCCGAAACCAACGCAGCTTATTTCCTTAACCAGCGCCACCGAGCCGCACACACTCTCTCACACAAAGCAGACCTCGGGCTGGCCAAGAGCATACACATACGCCTACCTGACACTCACCCACGTTGCTTGCAAACCCCCTTTAATATTTCATGATCGTAGTCACGGCAATCTTATGGGTGACATTATACACCAGCGTCTAGTCATAATCAGTGGCGTGGCAGTGAAGGAGGAGGAGGAGGAGGCGGCGGGGGGTGCTGTCGCCCTTTAGGAAAATGCTTTCAACGCACATTCACCTGTGTGGCTGCTGTCTGCTGCCCCCCCGGGGGGGGGGGAGGATGGAGGAGGTGGGGGCGGGCATAAGCGGCGCTCGTCTTTAAATATTTAGCGACGATATGAAACCGGCAACAACGACCACAGTTCTGCTTTCCACCATATGTGAACAATTTGATATTTGGGGCGGTATGTTTATACGTGCCCCCACCGCGGTGGATCATTAATAATAATAACAATTGCATTTATAGAGCGCTTTTCACCCGAGGGTCACAGAGCGCATTGCACGCCGAGTTATGTTTAGATGTTTATGATGACATTAGAAAGTGCTCGGTGAGCTTGCAAGCTCTAGTTGCAGGATCCCCGCGACGCAAACAGACGACATACGTGATCAACGTGACAACGCAACACGTTCGAGGGGTTAAAGAAAGTTAGAGCAACAATGTGTGCAAAATTAAAGTCTAGCCGGGGTCATGAAAATAAACAGGAACATGCAATGTGGCAAGATTAAACGAACTCAGCAAAAAAAAAACCCAAAAATGTTTAATGCATCTGATTTTCCGTTCTAGTGCCGTTGTTGTTGGCGCGCCGTTCTCTCCCCAGCTCTGTGAAGCGCTTTGTGACCCTTGGGTGAAAAACGCTCTATAAATGCAATTATTATTATTAGCAATTTGTACAAAGATATAATTTTTACAAAGATATAACCCCAACCATGTTGTTGACATGCCGTTCTCTTGACAGCTCGAATTTGTGAGAAAAAAACAACCCAAAAAACGTTATTGTTTCTGATTTTTCCATTCTTATGCCGTTATTGTTGATGTGCAATTCTCTCCACAGCTGTGTGCAGCGCTTTGTGACCCACGGGTGAAAAGCGATCTATAAATGCAATTATTATTATGAATAGCGTGGGTTATGAAACCAACTGCAGGCTCATCTCCGTGTAGAAATGCTATGGTTAGCCAGGTCCGATCCTTTGTTATGACTGCCAGCGGTCTCGAGAATAAAACAATTCAGAGAGAGAAACCGCTCTCACTGTTTGTACTTTATTCTAAACTTAATCTCAGATATTAAACCGATCGGTGTCTTTAACATCTGGGGCACTTTGGAAATGTCGATTATTAACATTACTCTACGGGTGGATACTGTGGTGCCAAGCCTCGTGCGTGACAAGGGGGGTCATTAGAGGTCAACGGCTCATCTCATCTCATTGTCAGAAACCGCTTAGTCCTGTGGCAGGGTCGCGCTGAGCCGGAGCCTGTCCCGGCAGACACAGGGCGCAAGGCAGGGATATACCCACGATGGGACGCCAGTCCATCACCGGGCACTGCGTCGGGGCATTCGCCGGGCACTCCGGTTTCCTCCCACACTCCAAAACACATGCCGCTGCACATGTTAATTGGCTCGCAGACTAATCTGCCCGCAGTGCTCGGTGATGGACTGGCGTCCCATCGTGGGTATATCCCTGACCTTCCGCCCTGTGTCTGCCGGGATAGGCTCCGGCTCACCGCGACCCTGTACAGGACTAAGTGGTTTCTCACAATGAGATAAGAGATGAGATTCAAATAACACCACGTTTATAAAACGACTTAATTTGGAGTGCGTAGTGAATTCTGATTTAAAGTAAACGAAGATGAATAAATGTCAACGTAATAAGATGAAATATATTACGGTATTTTTTTTTCTTACAATATATAGCGTAAAGTAACAAAATCAAGCACTACAATGAACTGAATAGAAATTATACTAAAACTGCTGTAAATTGTTGAACAAAAATCACGAATTATAAATCAGGCGTTATTCGAGGCCGCCTTTTTCCTGGGGTCCTCTTTTGGCGCGGACTCGCCGGTCCCGACTGGAGCGGATGGATTTAATTTCCCAGCACGTATCGGCGAGCCGGAGCGCATGCTCGCGCGCGATTGGCTCGGCGGCGCGCGCGAGCGCATTCATCGCTTGCCTATTGGTTGGGGTGGGATAAGCGCCGGCCAATGGGAGGCGCCGAGGCGTCGCGCCGCTCTTATGCGGTCTGGAAAATGTGTCAGGCGCTTTGAAGGTTTGGCGGCTTTTAAAAGCAGCGCTCGCTCTTTCGCTTAAAATTTTTATTTTATATATTTTTAAAAAAGTATAACGTTTCTAAACGTGCGAGATTAATTAACGAGCCGATGGTAATGACCGGTGCTCGAGTAAGTTAATTTCGTGTGTGTGTTGTCGCGGATTGTGATAACGATGCGCGTTTAAATGCTGGCGCGCAGTGGCCGCGCTTCACTGCTGTGATAACGCGTGCAGTGACTCTCGTTATTTATATTAAATTATAATCTCGTTATTTATATTAAATTATACTTGAAGTTACTCTTACTGTGGTTTAATTAGTAGACTTGAATGTACTCTTACTGTGGTTTAATTAGTATACATGAAAATACTCTTACTATAGTTTAATTAGTATACATGAAATACTCTTACTATGGTTTAATTATTGTACTTGAAATTACTCCTACTGTGGTTTAATTAGTATACTTGAATATATTGTTACTGTGGTTTAATTATTGTACTTGAATGTGTTGTTACTGTGGTTTAATAATTGTACTTGAATGTATTGTTACTGTGTTCATAATTGTACTTGAAAGTATTGTTACTATGGTTTGATAATTGTACTTGAATATATTGTTACTATGGTTTGATAATTGTACTTGAAAGTATTGTTACTATGGTTTGATAATTGTACCTGGCTGTACAAGAACTGCACTGCGATCAATACCCTTGCTGTGCCAGTCGTGCTAAGTGCACTGACCTTATTGTACTGCAGCAAGTGGCAGTGTTAAGCAACTAATTGACTCGCGCTATAGTCGAGCCATGCATTTTACTGGTCAGTAGATAAACTATTTAGCTTATAATTTATCGCTTATGACAATATTGTGCAGTCGATGATGCTCTAGAGAGAAGTAATGTTGAGCTGTGTCCCTTGCCAGCGAGACCCATCCTGGTTTCTTGCTCTCACCTAATTAAACAACATAAACTTTTAACCTACTGCACAATATTTGAGAGCGATTTTTATTAATTACTGCTCATTTTCTAATCTACACAAAATAGACTTTGGTTCTATTCATAATTTACGGTCTGTGCACCGTTGCCAGTGTACTGTACATACACTGTACACATTCGCAGTACAGTGCTATACAGTATATGTGATAATATGTGCTGGATACCCATGCACTTTTTTATTTATGATCAGCCTAGCACTTGCAAGGCAGTCAAGTATGAATCGCGTATTCCAATGGTCTATGCAAAGTACTGTTAAGTAATCGTACGTTATTATTGATAATTAGCAGGGCATTTTTAAAGCTTAGCAAGGTAACGACACAATGTAAATATATCATTAATTTCTATCCAACACGCAGTGCCCTTGAAGTGCTGTTCCTGCATTGTGGAGTCAACCGGATTGCAGTTCACATGGAAGGTAATGTTCAAATGCAGTAGATTCAGTGGACACATGGTCCTCGAATGACCTTCCTTGCTAAGGCCTAACGTGGCCCATCTTGCTCAGGGCTCCATGGTGGAAAGTGGCCAAATAACATCTCATCTCATTGTCTGAAACCGCTTAGTCCTATACAGGGTCACGGTGAAGCCGGAGCCTATCCCGGCAGACACAGGGCGAAAGGCAAGGATGTACCGAC